>CM059594.1:4967235-5001891 GCA_030378345.1 Podosphaera fusca
TACTCGATGATCAATACCAACAAAGAGTTAATATTTTTTACATGAGGCCCAACTGGTGTCAGCATCTCTCTACTTATATGTACAATATCTCCTCGTATAACAATATTTTCTAAGCTTTCCTCTGGCCCTCCTCGTATTTGCAATTCCTCGTTCGGCTCCCCCCAAACTCCGGAGTATTTCCGCTTAACCCCGTGGAGGGGCGATCGGCTAACTTACGAGTATCTGTGTACTCCTTATCTATAGCCGATACGCTTCAGCCTTCTCGTCATCTAATACTGGGCTGGTCCCTATGACCAGCTAACCTTTTCGGGCATAGCCCTTAACACCTACAATGGGATTTCAAATATTGGGGCGCGGGAGCATCTGCGTATGGCGTGATAGTCAGGACAGCGTTTATACTGCTCGATACATTGGCGGGTACGAAAGATTTTCACCCTTTCGGATTCGAAAAAAGCTTGAAGCCGGGCCGTAGAGTGGATTCATATGGGAAGAGCGCTATCCAGTTTTGGTATGGTGTCCCAAGTTTGCTGACAACGTGGGGCCGAACCAAAGAGGAAACCACATCGGAAACTCATATTATGTCCTGTGTGACTGTTTCAACTGAAAATGGGACGCTGGCAGTTGGTGAGTATCCCTTTACCGGTACGGTAGGAATAAAGTAGGCTATCAAAGTTGAGGCGGGATCAATCTTACGACCCTCTTGGAGAACAAGTTCAAGTATCTTTCCTCTACTTGTCTCATCTCTTGTTGTGATGGCAAAGCCGGGGTTGACCTGCTGTACCAGAGCCGAGGGAATAAGGGCTATGGTGGATATATTTTGTTGCAAGAACGACGGTGATAAATCCCGCTATGCGTCTTCTTTAGATAGTCGTAGGAACAGTTGCTTATCGACTTTCGTCTTGAAGATGCTTTCGTTTGACTTTTGAGCAACTGGTGCTTCTTTTGTTGTCGGCGGTGCAGCGCTATGGCGTAGGCCGTTACGAGCAACCTTGGCCCAGGTGCTCTTTGTGCTCTGTTCTTGAGATGTCGCCAAGGTTGGAGTCCTTTTCTTCAGAGCCCTCGATGGGAGGGGGCAAGAGGGACGGGCAGGAAGACTTGGTGGTATCGAGCCTGGGCCGGTGTGTATGAACTGCGCGATGGCCGCTCGTAGGTAGATTTTGATACCGTCTAGGAAGGATATGTTCTCACCACTCGAAAGTGGCGAGGACTGCCTCAACGCTGTTTATTGCTGTTGAGCAGATAGAAAGATGGGCAGTGAGTCGCGCTACTCGTCACTTTTCGACTTCTAGCACGACATGTAGCTCCGAAAGGAAGACCGATGCTTCCGTGGCGGCCGTACGTTGCGAAACTGGCACAGCTATTTTTCTAACAAGTGGGTCTGTCGCCTGGGATGTCTTATATTAGACGATTTCTTTTCCTTTACTATAGCTCTGGATCTCTGTGGCCCGTTCCGAGCTTCGTATGGTCTCGGCACCGTAGTCGATCAAACCGAGTGGTCCAGCATCAATCATCTCAGTATCAGGAAGGTTTGGAGACTTCCCTTGGAGACAGGCTTCTAACGAACATACGCTTCTTAAATTTTGCGCGAGACCTGATGGTTTTGGACACGTATATGCCCGTTCTTTGCCAATGGCGGTTGAAGTTGGTGGTCAATTTTTCCTCACCGGAGGTATTTTGGAGGCTGCCGATGGAGAACAGGAAAATTAAAGCGCGTCAGGGATTTTAGAGATGTTTGAGGGATGGAATGGGCATAGGGGAATTTTTCTAATTGTTGTGTGTTGTCATGACAGGAAGAAAAACTACCTCAGCTAATGATAAGAACAAGATGCCATACGATACACTGGTTTCGACATTTTATTTCATCCATTGGATAGCCTAGGAATTCATATTCATCATCTTCGTCCAAAAGAGGTCACGAATTTTAATAAGTGGTGTTATGAGCGGTGGATATGTTAGTAGGTTACCGTTGGTATGCTACCTACCACTGTGTGAACCGTTTATCTGTGATGTACTGTCAAACCGTGAAGCTCGCTAGCCTCTCCATTCTATGAACCTGTCAGTTGCAGCATTGACGATTTAATCGCTGTCATTCAAATAGTCACGTTGTCATTTCAAAATTTTCGCTGGGTATAAACAGCATAATAGCTTCTGTGATGAAGAAGATTCTCTTTGTATGGCGGTACCCTGACCAAATGACTATGTAGACTCTTAAGCTCCACGTTGAAACGGTCTGTAGACCAGGGTATTGCCTATAGGCTAGGTTGGCCAACCGAGCCAGGTCTCAGTCAAGCGACACTGTTTGCTCTGTTTGCTTGCTTTGTCGCGTCACATGCTCTATGCGTCCTTAGGAGTCCACACCCATGTTTGCCTCTTCACGCACATGTATAAATAGGCGCCCACGACCTCACTTGTATTCTCATTATCTGTCGCGGGATCAATTGATAGTGGTAAACACCAGAGCAAGTCCAAATATAAAATCAGTTAATTATTAAAATCTACCGAAGGAAACTCTGATGTTTACTTTCCTACTGTTAAGTACTACATCTGGACCCGTATTAACAAGGGGAAAATCGTATCAATCACCATCCTCACATTACCCGCCATCAGTACCAGCCACATAATAATCAGCCACATAATAATCAGCCACACACGCCACAGCCGCACAAAACCAGCCTCACACAGAACTAGCCTCGCGAGATATAGTGACAATCAACAAGCTACTGGCGCAGCCAGTACCAACTCCACGGATTCATCCCGTAACATCATCATCCGTTATTGATTCTTTATTCTTTAATCTACTTTTGTAATTAGTTAAACTATTAAATATACTTGCTTCGAATCATTTGGCGTCATCCCAGATCTCGGACTGTGACACACGTAGCCCAAAATTGACCGTGATATTATTCGCCTCAGCAAATCTCTGATATTGATCTAATGTTACTCTTTTCCTCGCTCAAGTATTTTATCTGGTCTCTTCTGGTTGATATCTCAGCCTTTTGTTTTCTGATTCCAGTGCTGCAACGCAGATGTTGAACTGCATGGATGTATTTGCCTTGGCACACCTACATGTACCAAGAAGGGCTCGAGTCAGTTTGCGAAAATTTGCCGCCGAAGGAACAGGTTACTGGGCTCGATAGATATCAAGAGAGTTCTTAATAATTGAAGCTACCAATGACAACTGATCTCGCAATTTGTTAGTTCTTTCAGGAGCGTGTGGTTCACCTACACTCTGAGGTGATGATAGTACCAATCTAGACTTGGAGGGAACAAAAAGATGACCCTCTCTAGCTTGATGCTAGTTGTAATTACTTCAATTAACCCGGTCTGGCAACCTGAGAGCCTGTGCAAGTATTTTTGGAAGATACATATTCTGCGTTGAATGACTCAGTGTGACGTTTTGAACACTCACATTCAAATTTCATCGGCAGGTACCCTTCGAAATTGACCCTTAGGGCACGTAGCTTCTTCTATGAATATCCACCACAGGGAAATGCGAGAAAGCTCCATGGTTTTCTGAGTATACTTTTGTCAACGGACAAATATAATATCACAGCGAGTGATCATGTGTTGTGTTCTGGTCATTGTACAAGGGTATCCAAGAATAACACAACTTGGTCTGTGCGTTACAATAATTATGTAGCGAATAGAATGGAACCTTATGAACTACAGGGTGTCAGCCATAAAACTTGTTAAATCGCATTAGTGGATGTGTTAAAGTGGAGTTTTATGTAAATCTTTGCCTACTATGGCTAAGATCAACCTGGCTTGCATTGATACCCCTGACGCGCCTTACCAGATTTGAGCGTGACCTGCACTGAAATTGCCTTTTCAATGGCGAAAAACCCTTGGCGACAAAACTTTGTTAAACTCAAAAGGACTATTATTTTTACTTTCCGTCATCCTAATGATTACTCTAAAATCTATTATTTACTAGATCTAGTAATGAAATGCCCGATTAATATCTAGTTAATCCACCATTTGCTTCGATTACTGCCTGACACCTTGATGACTTGCGATAAGCCTCACAAGTTCTACCGATGAGATTGATTCCCATGCTTCTAAAATCGCCTCAATTAGCCTGGCTTGGGAAATTTGCCTCCCACTTCCAAATCTGGATGATGAGATTGTGTGTAATCCCTCATCGTATTCCACAAACACTCAGTAGGATTAAGATCAGGAGAGTATGGTGGCCAGACAATCGGACGTATACCTACCTCCTGCAATTTTTACATGGTATTTAGTGCGGCATGACACGGTGCACCATCCTGCATCAACGACATATATGGGTGTGCTTCCCTTGCCAATACTCTGAGAGGCAAAATCCGTTCACAGTATGATTTCGATGTGAGTGAGCCCCATCTCTTACTTCATACAAAAAAGGGACCTTTTTCTGAGCCAATGAAGGAACCCCAAAACATCCACCCATTCCTGCGCGCAAATCGGGAAGATACACAAATTTCATCAAACTGTTCTCCAGGCTGAAATCCTTCATTAGTACAACATAACAGTAGGATATAGTAAAAAAATCTTGCCTTCCTCATTACAAACACACGTGTGTGCTGACCACCAGTAATCCAAGACTCGTCCGTCCAGAGAATCTGGTTCCACTGCTCGGTAGTCCATTCTAGATATTCTCGGACAAACTGTAATCGTCTCATCTTATTTTCTTCCGTGAGCGGAGGCTTCAAACGGGAGATACAACGTCTGTATCCTCTTTTATGGAGGGCTCTCCTGATTACATGTTCTCCAATGTTCCAGTGAGAGAATGGGTACATAGATAATTCTAAGTAGGTCATGAATCGACCATTTAGAGAGCTACGAACATAATGCTCAAGCTCATCCACTTGACTAACACTCAATTTAGATGGACGGCCTGGTCTTTGGGGATCCAAGACATCAGCACGTTCGGAGGCATATTGAGCCTGCCGGTGGGAGATTCCTAATTGGGTTGCGATTGCTTGAAGAGAAAGACCGTACCTCTGAAGTGTTTGAACAGCGACCCATTGGTCTCGCGATAGTTGGGGTCGATAGGTTCTAGCAGTTGAATTTTCTGGAGAGTTCATGGTTATTGTTCCCATTATATTTATAATCAATAGTATTTAATATGTTTGTTTTTGTCGTTGAGATATCGCGATTGCTAGAGTATGCGTGGGAAGTCTGGGAAAGTTGATTGCGCAGAACAGAATTCAAACTAGAGCGACACTTGAAAAGCGGAGAAAGTAGAGTTTAGATCTAGCCTATTTGGTAGTACTAAGCGATATTTTGCTGGGTACACCCTTGTACTTTAGGAATTTGGGCTTAGCAAGTTTTATGACTGACACCCTGTAGATAGTGCTGGCTAAATCTGGTATTCATACAGGGGTTCAGGGGTAAGTGAAGGCAGCTAGAAATTTTATATACAGGGGTTATAATATGGATATATCCTAGCCATGCTATACAATTTTCTAGGTTAGACGAGATCATATGATTTAATCTTTTACACCAATTTCATTTCATCGGAAAAACCACTTTTGATATTTGTTCGTATAAATCTACGGCTGCATCATTGTTAATTAAACCATCTTACAGATATTAGAAAAAGATAAAGTTATCGAACGCCATTCGCAATTTAGCACAAGCCTCCCGAGAATCTATAATGTATTGGAGCATTTGTGGATACGATTTCAGTTTTGCGTTGGCCCTGATTGGCTGCAAGAAGGGGGGGCGGACGGTGGTTGGTCGGAAGGGCAAAAGGCGACGTCATTTCGTCTGACCGCCCGAAAACGGCAGAAATGGTTGGCTCGCAGAGCGTCGGTTGTCTGACTCAGCCCAGAGGGCTAATGTGGATACCGCGAGATAATGCGCGCGCTAGATAGAATGAAGCGGTTCCATTGGCTCACAGAGCATCGTTCCGGCTGACTAAAGCCGATCAGACTAAATGTGGATACCAAGTGAGAATCCGTGAATGCTCATTCGTCGCCGCTAGCGTCTGCACCACGCTGAGAAAAATTTTCATCACCTCCCACAATCCAATTCTTCTTTCTCTTTTACATCCATCATCGTCGTCGTCGAATCTTCCACCACCACCAGGTACGTCGTCCTATCCGCATCGCTGACCATTTCACAGGAATATAGAACTACACCTGGCTTCAGGTGAGTAAACGGCTCCATTCTGACAAACCCACAGGTCGTCGTCGCATCAGTATTTATCCCGAAACTAGGTATGTCGTCCATTTTTCATCGCTGACAATCTACAGGCAGTTTCAGGTAAGTGACAGCGACCCCGTTTTTGAATTCTGACAATTATACAAGTCACTGCGTCTGAATTCCAACGCTTTTGAATCAGGTACGTCGTCTACAACGCTGATTGCTGACAATTTCACAGGAAACAGTATTACACATGGCTTCAGGTGAGTAAATGGCCCCATTTATATTACTGACAAAACCACAGGTCATCGTCGCAGCTGTAACATTTCGAAATCAGGTACGTCGTCCTTCGTTCATCGCTGATAATCTACGGGAAGTCCCGGATAAGTGACAGTCACTCCATTCTTGAACTCTGACAACAAAATAGGTCGCTGCGACAGAAATCACATCATTTTTAAATCGGGTACGTCTTCATATCAAGCTGACAATTCTCCACAGGATCCGAAATCGAAATCATCAGCGAAAGCTTCAAATGTAAGAAACATCCTCACTAAAATTGCTTCACTGACAGTTTTAGGTCGTTCCTGCCCTTCATACTGCGATAACTTTCAGGTACGTCTCCGAATAGCTTCCAGAAATCATATTAACTGTCTCAGAACTATCACTCACGAAACCAATAAATGTTTGACACCAGCATCTTCGCAATCCAATAGATTACGGCAACGAACAATATACCGCATTTGCTCAGGTACGAATCCAAAAACCACAGTACACTCAACTAACAAGCTTTAGAATCGAATTCACCGCTGCTTAAAATATCAGACATGATCTTATTCGATCCAATGACATTCATCAGTTGTTAGGTCTTTGAACAGATTGCAATATTACCAAGTACACCTCAATCCGAGTTCCAAAACAGCCTTTAACAAGCTTTAGAAGAAGTTCATTCGCAATGCCGACAAGTTTCAACAAAATTTCAAGACGGAAATAACCCAATAATCCGTTAAAAAATAAGCAAAATGACTATTGGCTTCAGACGATGCATTAACTAGAGAACGACAGAAAAACGACATGCTTTATAAGTACAGAGAAAAAATCTAATTTAAACCTCCCTGATTTGAAAGCGATTGCTAAGACTTACCTAGGACAAATTCGTCACTTCAAAATCACATTCGACTTCGATGGCTTAAGATCACGTTTTAAACCGTTACCAAAAGAGCTCCTCAGAGACAACAGTTGCATTTCTATCGAAAAGGAAACTTCTAAATCAGGAATTTTGACGAATATCATGGTCAACGTGATTGAGAAGTCATTAAGAACATCCGAGACGTATCACTGACAGTTTATGAGTAGGAAATTAGAACACATTCCTTATAGGACTCGACTGGATACCATTGGCGCCTCAACTATACCCAGAACCACCTCCAGGAGGACACACTTTCCAACTTCACCAAGTTTCGCACTCTGTAAGGACATTCGTAATGATTTTTCCCAATGACTTTTAAATTTGCCATTCTGACGTAGAAGCTTCAATAACGTAAAACCAATTATCTGAACATTGTGAAACTAACAAGTAAAGGTGTAGAGATTAATTGAATTGTGGCTAAAAATAACAACGTGATTAGTAATTGTAGTAACGGCACAATTGTAAGCAAAGATTACGAAAGTAATGTAATTTTACAATGTATAAATTGAAAGGAAAACAAAATTTATGCTTCTAATAATAAATCACAAATTATTTATGTAAATATTAAAATGAACAATTTAATACAAATTTAATTCATCCAATTATTCAAGCATATTATTTATGAAATTAGTTGTGCAGACATAATATATATGTAATGCATAGTTTTGTGCTGTTGTAACCATGGCAACTTCAGCCTTCGGTTAAATTGGTATCCATGGCAACCTATTTATTCGGTTAAATTTGTCTCCATGACAACATATTTTATTCGGTTAATATAATAACATGGGTACCCCAGACACATTATGATATTTTATATAAATTCATTTTCGAATTATGCCAACATTATTTTAATCAACGCATAAATATAACCATGGATACCCCTGATTTTGTAATTTAGAATATCATTTGAGACCCAGGGGTATCCATGATTGGAAATTTAAGAAAATCATAATTGCATGTAGGGATATCCCTGATATAAAGTCGTATTCAAATAATTCATAAATTGGGATAACGTTCATAAGTTCCAACCTTTTGCCTGGGTTTATCCAAGGGCTACCCTGTAAGATTAATATTTATGACCCTACACGTGTAGGGATACGCCTAGCATGTCCATTTTTGAACTTCGAATCAGTGTAGGGGTATCCCTATTTCGATTCATTCTTATGCAGACGAGCCTTCATGGATATCCCTGACAATGATATTTTTCAAAAAATTGATAACCCAAGGGATATCCCAGTCTGTTAGATGATTTATGCAAAACAATGTTAGGGATATCCTTGAAATTTAACTTAATATGCAGAAATGCTAATTATATCACCCCTGACGTAAGTCCAACCCATTCTCAGTTGTTTGCATGGATATACCTGATGAATTATTTTTTAAGGTATTATGCTTGAGGGTATCCCTGATGGGATTATGAATTATGCATCCTGTTATATTGATGGATCCCTGACAACTTACTGCCCCATGTATACACGTAAGCATGGCTATCCCAGATATATTATTGAGCTTTTATAACAGATATGACAGCATTTCCTACCTGAATCGAATTTTACTTTATGCATTTTTACAAGCATGGGTATGCCATTAGGAACTCTTAAATAGTATAAAATTATTTTATCTCATTTAATTAACATCCGTATAAACCAACGACCACTAAAACAGTTATACCTCTAACTACTTAAATGATCGATCGCAGTGAATTAATTAATTTATCAGAGGCATGACTGTACCCTTCTACGCCCGAAAAAGTGATTCGCATTACAACTGCAATTCAGAAAGCAATCGCCCATCGTACATTTTAAACTCAAAGTAGTTTTAACATGGTTGCGGGAATGGTTTGTCGCGACGTGTTGTCGTTATCATGAGTGTCAAGTGTAGGAAACAACTCTAGGCATAATTTTATGTGAATTTGTCACTGCGGAAGTCGACCAGCAGAGTATAAGGCGAAGAGGATGAAATATGCGCAGCAAGGGATTTCGAGCGATGTTCCGCCCCTTGCGAATAGTAAGCAGGGCTTTTATTAGCAGAATACTATCACAGGAATACATGGTTAAGGATCCACCAACGCGACAGTTCGTCAATGACGATATCACACAACGCTGCATAATTAAGCGCGATGCATCATGTTCAGTCTGAGTTCCGCCCCTTGCTGATAGTAAGCAGGGCTTGCATGGTCGGAATTCATTCACAGGGATATCATGCTGTGGAGCCATTCACGTAAATCAACTTATTATATAACATGCATTGTCGCTGAAGAGGACCTGGATAATCAAGGGTAGCTTACTCCCATGCTACAATAAGCTTGAGGGTTATAGCGGCGATATGAACATGGATCCTTCATTGTAATTTCGTCATCTCAACCGATTGACATACAAGGATGCATCTTCCTGGATCCATCTACGCGTCCTATAGATTCACACCTGTAGATTTTGGCATACCCATTGCGACGTCATTACGCCACACCTACTAAATTTGGCAGTTTGTGGATCAAGTCTTTTAAAAGTGGTTTGTTAATTTTCACCTTCGACACGCAACATGAACGCATGCCGTGATAATGATTTAAGTATTGGATAATCGGATACAAAGATATAAGATGTGATAATTAGTTGTCGTATTGCAAACATTCTCAATTTTGCCTGCCGTTCGAAACACGTAGTTTGTGGTCATTGTACTTTCGAGGGCCACACTTTGAATGCTCAATACAACGCGAGTCAATGACCCAATATATGGATATCTTTGTAAAACAAAACAAATCTTTTCTATACAAATAGATGGCAAGGTCAAAGTTGCGCTATTCTGCCAGCGCAATCTTAAGGATCAGTTTGTGGTTCATAGTCTTTAAATGGTGTACTTATTAGTTGCCACTTAGCAAGTAATATTCTACACATGATACTACTGAAAATGTCCCATATTTTATTTTATTAAAAAAAATATGTCATTCAGCAAAACGGTCACGTGACTTTCTTAATGTCTTTTTTTTTTTGAACTTTTTGATCATTCTTATGTAATGACTGCGTATCGCTTATTTTTGACGCTAGCAAGTCCCCACCCGCACATACTATAAATATTTCTCATCATCCCAATATCCTCACCACTTCACCTTCAACTTTCACATTCATTTTTTGATGTCATATGGTTTCACCATAAATCTTCACCCATCATCAGTTTGGTTTTTACTTCGATTAAATTAATTAACTACCACTTTTATTGACAGTATACCACACCTTTATATTGGTCGAACCTGTATCGATGACTTCAAGTCGACTATTTCTACGCATAAAACATAAGCTCCACTGGCTACGTTTATGAGACAAAAATTAAGACCTATCATTGACATTAAAGAGAAGAAAGTCAAGGCTATAAAGACAGCCCACAGACGCTGCAAAAAAACGTTACTCCTAAAGAAAAAAATATAATCTATCAAACCATAAAACACATACAGCAGACATTATCTTACATGCGGTAGCTGTGCACCCAATTGGAATCAAT
Organism: Podosphaera fusca; assembly: GCA_030378345.1. NCBI lineage: Eukaryota > Fungi > Ascomycota > Leotiomycetes > Helotiales > Erysiphaceae > Podosphaera > Podosphaera fusca. Next base: position 4,978,040 of record CM059594.1, read on the forward strand.
ACCTTAGACATACAATGCAAGAGACGTTATCGGACGCAAATAAAATTATACATGGATGAAAAATGTTCTTCGAAACAGAATATTATCGTTAGGGTTATCATCAAAAAGAAACAATCTTCACGATCTTCTATCATTAACTTTACGTGTGCCACAAATGTCTTAAAGAAGGCTGCGTCACTACACTCCTACTGGAGCATACGATGCACAAGCCCATCCACTATTCCTATATCGTCGTGAACTTCACAGACTTTTCATGATCTGAACATGTCTTGAATCCCACTCCACCAGTCCAAGGTCCTCATACCACATAGCATGTTGTATACTCAACTCTACCGGTTTCATCCTCCATCAACATCGGGGGATCTTAATTTATGCCCTTCTCACATCAATCAATCCTACAGATTACCGTTCTGTTTCATCTCGACAGACATTATAGGTCTGCATTTTCCACAGAAGACCTTTACACGTCCTTTCCAACGACCGCTTATAATACCTGTTTGAAAAGGACATAGGTCTTCAATATCATGCAACAAACCTGTTGCGCAATCCACTTGACATCTCATATTCAGTAGAAAGACTAACCGTTCACTGTCCTATAAATCATCTGACATCTGGCAGAACATACTTATCTGCCGTTAGATTGAAAAACATTCCAATTTCCTTATGAGTTTGGCCCAAACAATTATACGCCTCTTTCAGGGTACAGGTAGAAGTTAGCAACTCTTCGCTTCTCATCTGGCTCTGATAAAGGCAAAATCATCATTTCCAATTCATGTGAATCAAGTAAACCGTAATTTGGAATGATATCATCGTTCTGCATCACGTAAACTGATAATAATTCATCCGTAGCATGATGAATTGCTTCATGCCTTTAATTGAGAATAACTAACTGCTCCCACAAAGAAAGTGAAACATGTACTGAAGCCATGCTCTACGATCTACATCTATAAGTCATAGATCAACTAACTCACTTCTCATCTACACGTTCTCGAATGGGTCGATGTGATTAACCTTTGCCATTCTCCATCTTGAATATAAACTAACTCTTGCTCGGGTGTGACTAAAAATATTTAAACGCCTTCGCAAGTACCAGATTGAAGGCACATACTCCACACTTCTAATCTGGCTGTACAAAAGGCAAAATTTTCCCTTTCATGCCATGTGAACAATGCCGACCATCGCAGTTTAACATATCAAATATTGACTCCCACTTCTGTGGACAATACTAACATCCGCACTTAAAAACAATCCACATATGCCTTTAAATGTGATCAAGGTTACCGTATTACCTAATACCAAACTACCTGCCTCCGCTACATGTGACAAAGACCTGTGATGCTCCTCAGACTAACTCCAACTAACTACATCCAACTCAATAAAAAAGCCACCCCTTCCGAAGCAACGCGAGGAACCCTGCCCCGGAGCGAAGCGCAGGGCCGCAGGGCCAGGACCTAGTCTATATAATATTACAGCATTTGTGGATCCCAATTTTTAGTTTTGCGAAACGGTGATTGGCTGGGCGGGGGAGGGGAGGTCGGAGGTTGGTCGGGCAAGCGAAGGGCGACGTCATTTCGGCTGACCGCCCGAAAACGGCAGTAATGATTGGCTCGCAGAGCGTCGGATGGCTGACTCAGCGCAGAGGGCTAAATGTGGATACCATGAGAAAGTGCGCGCGCGCTAGATAGAATGAAGCGGTTCCATTGGCCCACGGAGCATCGTTCCGGCTGACTAAAGCCCATCAGACTAAATGTGGATACCAAGTGAGAATCCGTGAATGCTCATTCGTCGCCGCTAGCGTCCGGACCACGCTAAGAAAATTTTTCATCACCTCCCACAATCCGTCGCTTCTTCTTTCTCTTTTACATCCATCATCGTCGTCGTCGAATTTCCGCCACCACCAGGTACGTCGTCCTATCACCATCGCTGACCATTTCACAGGATTATAGAATTAAATATGACTTCAGGTGAGTAAACGGCTCCATTCTGACAAACCCACAGGTCGTCGTCGCATCAGTATTCATCCCGTAACCAGGTATGTCGTCCATTTTTCATCGCTGACAATCTACAGGAAACCGCAGGAAGCGTCAGGTATGTAAATGGCTCCATTCTCAATCACTGACAAATTCACAGGTCGTCGTCGAAGCAGTATTCATCTTGAAACCAGGTATGTCGTCCACTTTTCATCGCTGACAATCTACAGGAAGCGTCAGGTAAGTAAGTAACAGCAACTATATTCATGAATTCTGACAATTTTACAGGTCGCTGCGTCAAAATTCCATCGCTTTTGTATCAGGTACGTCTTCTACAACGCTGATTGCTGACAATTTCGCAGGAAATTGTATTACACATGGCTTCAGGTGAGTAAATGGCTCCATTAATATTACTGACAAATCCACAGGTCGTTGTCGCAACAGTAATAATTCGAAATCAGGTACGTCGTCCATTTTTTATCGCTGACAATCTACAGAAAGCCTGAGATGAGTGACCCCACTCTAATCGTGAACTCTGACAATTAAACAGGTCGCCGCGACATCATTTCATCGTTACTAGATCAGGTACGTCTTCAAATCAAGCTGATAATTCTTCACAGGCTCCTAAATCGAAATCATTAGCTAAAGCCACAAATGTAAGAAACATCCTCACACAAAGTGCTTCATTGACAGTTTTAGGTCGTTCCTGCTCTTCATACTGCGATAACTTTCAGGTACGTCTCTGAATAGCTTCCAGAAGTCAAATTAACTGTCTCACAACTATCACTCACGAAACCAATAAATGTTTGACACCAGCATCTACGCAATTCAATAAATTACGGCAACGAACAATATACCGCATTTGCTCAGGTACGAATCCTAAAACCATAGTACACTCAACTAACAAGCTTTAGAATCGAATTCACCGCTGCTTAAAATATCAGACATGATCTTATTCGATCTAATGACATTCATCAGTTGATAGTTCTTTGAACAGATCGCAATATTACCAGTCACGTTTCAAATCGAGTTCTAAAACAGTCATTAACGAGCTTTAGACAAAGTTTATTCGCGATGCCAACGATTCTCATCAAAGCTTAATGCAGAACAAACCCAATTACCCATTAAAATAAGTAAAACGATAATTGGAAACAGCCGATGCATCAACTAAAGAGCGATAGAAACCCGATAAGTTTGAGAAGTATTTAGAATCTGAAGATCAAATTCAACCCATCCTGTTAAGAAAACGACTGCTAATACATACTTAGGACACATTCGTCACTTAAAAATTACATTCAAGTTCGAAAGCTTCAGATATTGTATTTAAACCGCTATCAAAAGATCTCCACGGAGACACCAGTCGCATCCTTCCAGAGGAACTTCTTATTCCAGGTATCTGACAAATATCATGGTCGAAATTATCGAAAGGACATTTAAAACATGCTTCATTTGAAAAACTTCATCCGAGACGTATCACTGACAGTTTATGAGTAGGAAATTGGCACATATTCCTTAACGGACTCGACTGGATACCATTGGCGCCTCAACTATACTCAGAACCACCTCCAGGAGGACACACATCCAACACCAATTTCGGACCATACAAGGACAATCGTAATGATTTCTCGCAATGACTTTTAAATTTGCCATACTGACGTAAAAGCGAAGCTTTTCATAACGTTAAACATATTATCTGATAATTGTGAAACTAACAAGTAAATGTGTAGTGAGTAATTGCATTGTGGCTTAAAATAAAATCGTGATTTGTAATCGTAGAAATTGCACAATTGCAAGATAAAATCACAAAAATTATGTAATTCACAATAAATGAATCGAACGAAACACAATATTTATGCTAATTATCATTAATCAAATATTTTTTATGCGAATATCAAAATGAACAAATTAATACACAATTAATATACACAAATATTCCAGCATTATATTTATGAAAAGGATTGTGCAGACGTATTTATATGAAATGCATAGATTTGTGCTGTTGTAACCATGGCAACTTTCGTCTTCGGTTAAATTTGTCTCCATGGCAACATATTTTATTCGGTTAATATAATAACATGGGTACCCCAGACACATTATGATATTTTATATAAATTTATTTTCGAATTATGCCAACATTATTTTAATCAACTCATAAATATAACCATGGATACCCTTGATTCTGTAATTTTTTCTAACATTTGGGACCCAGGGGTATCCATGATTGAAATTTAAGAATATCATATTTGCATGTATGGATATCCCTGATCTAAAGTTGTATACAAATAATTCATAAATTGGGATAACGTTCATAAGTTAAAACTTTTTGCCTGGGTTTATCCATGGGCTACCCAGAAATATTAATATTTAGAACCCTACATGTGTAGGGATACGCCTAGCATGGCCATTTTTGAGCTCCGAATCAGTGTAGGGGTATCCATATTTCGATTCATTCTTATGCAGAGGAGCCATCATGGATATCCCTGACATTGTCTTTTTTTCTTTTATGAATACCCCGAGGGATATCCCAGTCTGTTAAATGATTTATGCAAAACAGTGTTAGGGATATCCTTGAAAGCATTTTTAATTTGCAGAAATACTTATTATATCACCTCCAACGCAGTTACAACCCATTCCCGGTTGTTAGCATGGATAAACCTGACAAGGATTTTTTCAAGGTGTTATGCTTGAGGGTATCCCTGATCGGACTATGAATTATGCATCATGCTATGTTGTTGAACCGTGACAACCAGTTGACCCATGTATACACGTCAGCATGGCTATCCCAGATATTTATTGAGCTTTTACAACAGTTATGACAGCATTTCGTACCCGGAATCGAATTTTTACATGCATTGTTACAAGCATGGGTATGCCTCTAGGAACTTTCATATAGTATAAAATTATTTTATCTAATTCAATTATCATCTGTATAGACAATCGACCACTGATACAGTCATCCCTCTAATTACTTGAATGTTCGGTCGTAGTGAATTAGTTGATTATCAGAGGCATGACTATACCCTTCTACACCCGAAAAATTAATTCGCATTACTGCTGCAACTCAGTAAGCAATCGTCCATCGTACATTTGAAACTCGAAGTAGTTTTAACGTGGTTGCGGGAATGGTTTGTCGCGACGACCTGTCGTTATCATCAGTGCAGGTGCAGGAGACAACTGTTGGGATAAATTAATGCGAATTCTTCAATGCGGAAGGTCGATTAGTAGAGAATAAGACGACAAGGATGAAATATGCACCACAAGGATATTTGAGCGATGTTCCGCCCCTTGCGAATAGTAAGCAGGGCTTTTATTAGCAGAATACTATCACAGGAATACATGGACAAGGATCCACCAACGCGGCAGTTTGTCAATAACGATATCACACAACACTGCATAATTAAGCGCGATGCTTTGAGTTCAAGCTGAGTTCCGCCCCATGCTGATAGTAATCAGGGCTTGCATGGTCAGAATTCATTCACAGGGATACTATACTGTGGAGCCATTCACGTAAAATAACTTCTTATATAACAAGTATTATCGCTGAAAAGGACCTGGGAAATCAAGGGTAGTTTACTCCCATGCTACAATAAGCTTGAGGGTTATAGCGGCGATATGAACATGGTTCCTTCATTGTAAATTCGTCATCTCAACTGATTGACTTATAAGGATGCATTATTCTGAATCCATCTACGCGTCCTATAGATTCACACATGTAGATTTTGGCATTACCATTGCGACGTCATTACGCCACACCTACTAAAATTGTCAGTTTGTGGATCGAATGTTTTAAGAATGGTTTTTAATTCTCACCTTCGACACGTAACATAGACGCATGCCGTGATAATGATTTAAGGTATTGGATAATCGGATACAAAGATATAAGATGTGATAATTAGTTGTCGTATTGGAAACATACTCAATTATGCCCTCCATTCGAAACACGTAGTTTGTGGTTATTGTACTTACAAGGGCCACACTTTGAATGCTCAGTACAACGCGAGTCAATGACCCAATATATGGATATCTTTGAAAAACAAATCGAATCTTTTCTACACAATTAGATGGCAAGGTCAAAGTTGCGCTATTCTTCCAGTGCAATCATAAGGATCAGTCTGTGGTACATAGTCATTAAATTGCGATGTATTGAATTGTTGTCACTTAGCGAGACATATTCCACACATATTACTGCTGAAACTGTAACATTTTTTATTTTTTAAAAAAAAAAATATGTTATTCAGCAAACGGTCACGCGACTTTCTTCATGTTTTTTTTTTGAACTTTTTGATAATTCTTATGTAATGATCGCGTATCGCTTATTTTTCGACGCTAGCAAGTCTCCACTCGCACAAGCTATAAATATTTCCCATCACCCATCCATCGTCCCATGTTCATCCGAAACTTTTCACAAACAATTTCATTTCAAACAGTTTCACCATAAATTTTCAACCAACGACAGGTAAGTTTGTACTCCGATTAAAATACTTATCTAACAAGTTTATTGATAGTACACCACACTACCTTTAAATTGATCTAACCTGTAACGACGACCTCAAGACGACAGTCTCCTGCCTACGCATAAACATATGCTCCGCTGGCTACGTGTATGAGACAAATTAAGATCTATCATTGACATGTAAAGAGAAGAAAGTCAAGGCTACAAAGACAGCCCACAGAAGCTACAGAAAAACGTTGCAATAAAAGAAAAGTTAAAATCTATCAAGAAACATAAAACACAACGCGTATTCTATTATCCCACATGCGGTAGCTGTGTACGCAATTGGAAGCAATACCTCAGATATACAATACAAGAGACGTTATTGGACGCAAATAAAATTAAATACGAACGAAAAATGTTCTTCGAAAACAGAATATCATCATCAGGGTTATCTTCAAAAAGAAACAATCTTCATCCACGATCTTCTACCATTAACTTAACGTGTGCCACAAATGTCTTAAAAAAGGCTGTGTCACTACACTCCTACTGGAGCATACGATGCACAAGTCCAGCCACTATTCCTATATCGTCGTGAACTTCACAGACTTTTCATGATCTGAACATGTCTGGAATCCCACTCCACCAGTACAAGACCTTATACTAAACATGCATTTGTTTACTCGACCCTTCCTGCCATCTCCATCAACATCGAGGATTTAAATTATTACCACCTTAAATCAATCAATCCTACAGATTACCGTTCTGTTTCATCTCGACAGACACTAATGGTCTACATTTTACACAGAAGATCTTGACATATCCATCCAATGCCCGCTTATAATACCTGCTTGGAAAGGACAGGGCTTCAACATTATGCAACATAACCTGTCGACGCGCCGCCCACTTGAATCTCATGTTCAGGTGAAAGACTAACCATTCCCTGTCCTCTAAATCAACTGACATTTGGAAGAACATAACTATCTGCTATTATAATGATAACATTCCAATTTCCAGATGAGGTTGGTCCAAACAATCATACGCCTCTGTTCAAGGTACAGATAGAAGTTAGGAACTCCACGCTTCTCATCTGGCTTTGATAAAGGCAAAATCATCGTTTCCAATTCATGTGAATCAAGTAAACCGTAATCTTGAATGATTATCTTCGATCTGCCTCACGTAGATTGATTATGATTCATCCTTAACACGATGAATTGCTTAATGCCTTTATTTGAGAATAACTAACTGCTCTCACGAAGATAGTGAAACATGTAGAAGCCATGCTCTTCAATCGACATCTATAAGTGATGAGATCAACTGACTCGGTTCTCATCTACATGTTTTCGAATGAGTCTAAAGGATTTTCTATGTCATTACTCATGAGGGCAAACCAACTTTAGCTCTGTTGTGACTCAAAATATTTACACGCCTTTCCAAAGTACTAGATGTAAGCCACGTACTCCACGCTTCTCATCTGACTTTACACAAGGCAAAAACTTCCCTTTCACTGTATGTTGACAAAGCCGACTAACGCATCTTAACATAACTACCATTCTCCTTCCTCTATGTGAACCATACAAATAACCGTAACTCATTACACTCATCATGTCCCTATAAGTGTGAAGCAAGGTTTTCGTAATATCTAAAACCTAACTGCCTGCCTCCGCTTCATGGGACAGAGACCTGTAATGCTCCCCAGACTAACTCCAACTAACTACATCCAACTCAATACAAAAGCCACCCCTTCCGAAGCAACGCGAGGAACCCTGCCCCGGAGCGAAGCGCAGGGCCGCAGGGCCAGGACCTAGTCTATATAGTATTGAGCGATTTGTGGATACCAATTTTTAGTTTTGCGAAAGCGCTGATTGGCCGGGCGAGGGGGGGGCGGACGGTGGTTGGTCGGGCAAGCGAGGAGCGACGTCATTTCGGCTGACCGCCCGAAAACGGCAGTAATGATTGGCTCGCAGAGCGTCGGATGGCTGACTCAGCTCAGAGGGCTAAATGTGGATCCCACGAGAAAGTGCGCGCGCTAGATAGAATGAAGCTGTTCCATTGGCTCACCGAGCGTCGTTCCGGCTGACTAAAGCCCATCAGACTAAATGTGGATACCAAGAGAGAATTCGCAAATGCTCATTCGTCGCCGCTAGCGTCTGCACCACGCTAAGAAAACTTTTCATCACCTCCCACAATCCGCTTCTTCTTTCTCTTTTACATCCATCATCGTCGTCGTCGAATTTCCGCCACCACCAACAGGTACGTCGTCCTATCACCATCGCTGACCATTTCACAGGAATACAGAATTACACACGGCTTCAGGTGAGTAAATGGCTCCATTCTGACAAACCCACAGGTCGTCGTCGCAGCAGTATTCTTCCCGAAATCAGGTAGGTCGTCCACTTTTCATTGCTAACAATATATAGGAAGCTGTAGGTAAGTGACAACGACCCCATTTTTGAATTCTGACAATTATACAGGTCACTGCGTCTGAATTCCATCGCTTTTGAATCAGGTACGTCGTCTACAACGCTGATTGCTGACAATTTCGCAGGAAATTGTATTACACATGGCTTCAGGTGAGTAAATGGCTCCATTAATATTACTGACAAATCCACAGGTCGTTGTCGCAACAGTAATAATTCGAAATCAGGTACGTCGTCCATTTTTTATCGCTGACAATCTACAGAAAGCCTCAGATGAGTGACCCCACTCTAATCGTGAACTCTGAAAATTAAACAGGTGGCCGCGACATCATTTCATCGTTACTAGATCAGGTACGTCTTCAAATCAAGCTGATAATTCTTCACAGGCTCCTAAATCGAAATCATTAGCTAAAGCCACAAATTTAAGAAACATCCTCACACAAAGTGCTTCATTGACAGTTTTAGGTCGTTCCTGCTCTTCATACTGCGATAACTTTCAGGTACGTCTCTGAATAGCTTCCAGAAGTCAAATTAACTGTCTCAGAACTATCACTCACGAAACCAATAAATGTTTGAAACCAGCATCTTCGCAATTCAATAAATTACGGCAACGAACAATATACCGCATTTGCTCAGGTACGAATCCAAAAACCATAGTACACTCAACTAACAAGCTTTAGAATCGAATTCACCGCTGCTTAAAATATCAGACATGATCTTATTCGATCTAATGACATTCATCAGTTGATAGTTCTTTGAACAGATCGCAATATTACCAGTCACGTTTCAAATCGAGTTCTAAAACAGTCATTAACGAGCTTTAGACAAAGTTTATTCGCGATGCCAACGATTCTCATCAAAGCTTAATGCAGAACAAACCCAATTACCCATTAAAATAAGTAAAACGATAATTGGAAACAGCCGATGCATCAACTAAAGAGCGATAGAAAACCGATAAGTATGAGAAGTATATAGCATCTGAAGAGCAAATTCAACCCATCCTGTTAAGAAAACGACTGCTAATACATACTTAAGACACATTCGTCACTTAAAAATTACATTCAACTTCGAAAGCTTCAGATATTGTATTTAAACCGCTATCAAAAGATCTCCACAGGGACACCAGTCGCATCCTTCCAGAGGAACTTCTTATCTCAGGTATCTGACAAATATCATGGTCGAAATTATCGAAAGGACATTTAGAACATGCTTCATTTGAAAAACTTCATCCGAGACGTATCACTGACAATTAATGAGTAGGAAATTAGAACACATTCCTTATAGGACTCGACTGGATACCATTGGCGCCTCAACTATACCCAGAACTACCTCCTGGAGGACACACTTTCCAACTTCACCAAGTCTCGGACTCTGGAAGGACATTCGTAATGATTTTTCCCAATGACTTTTAAATTTGCCATTCTGACGTAAAAGCGAAGCTTTCAATAACGTAAAACCAATTATCTGAACATTGTGAAACTAACAAGTAAAAGTGTAGAGATTAATTGAATTGTGGCTAAAAATAACAACGTGATTAGTAATTGTAGTAACGGCACAATTGTAAGCAACGATTATGAAAGTAATCTAATTTTACAATGTATAAATAGAAAGGAACACAAAATTTATGCTTCTAATAATAAATCACAAATTATTTATAATATGAAATTGAACAATTTAATACAAATTTAATTTACACAATTATTCAAGCATAATATTTATGAAATTGATTGTGCAGACATAATATATATGTAATGCATAGTTTTGTGCTGTTGTAACCATGGCAACTTCAGCCTTCGGTTAAATTGGTATCCATGGCAACCTATTTATTCGGTAAAATTTGTCTCCATGGCAACATATTTTGTTCGGTTAGTGTAATAACATGGGTACCCCAGAAAAATTATGATAATTTATATAAATTCATTTTCGAATTATGCCAACATTATTTAAATCAACTCATAAATATAACCATGGATACCCTTGATTCTGTAATTTTTTCTAACATATGAGACCAAAGGGTATCCATGATTGAAATTTAAGAATATCATAATTTCATGTATGGATATCCCTGATCTAAAGTTGTATACAAATAATTCATAACTTGGGATAACGTTCATAAGTTAAAACTTTTTGCCTGGGTTTATCCATGGGCTACCCTGAAATATTAATATTTAGAACCCTACATGTGTAGGGATACGCCTAGCATGGCCATTTTTGAGCTCCGAATCAGTGTAGGGGTATCCATATTTCGATTCATTCTTATGCAGAGTAGCCATCATGGATATCCCTGACAATGTCTTTTTTTCTAGAATGATTAACCCGAGGGATATCCCAGTCTGTTAAAAGATTTATGCAAAACAGTGTTAGGGATATCCTTGAAAGCATTTTTCAATATGCAGAAATACTTATTATATCGCCACCAACGCAGTTACAACCCATTCTAAGTTGTTAGCATGGATAAACCTGACAAGGATTTTTTCAAGGTGTTATGCTTGAGGGTATCCCTGATCGGACTATGAATTATGCATCCTGTTAGATTGATGGATCCCTGACAACCAATTGCCCCATGTATTCACGCCAGCATGGCAATCCCAGATATATTATTGAGCTTTTATAACAAATATGACAGCATTTCGTACCTGAATCGAATTTTACTTTATGCATTTTCACAAGTATGGGTATGCAATTAGGAACTTTTAAATAGTATGGAATTATTTAACTCATTCAATTATCATCTGCATAGACAATCGACCACTGAAACAGTCATCCCTCCAATTACTTGAATGATCGGTCGTAGTGAATTAATTAATTATCAGAGGCATGACTATACCCTTCTACACCCGAAAAAGTAACTCGCATAACTGCCGCAACTCAGAATGTAATCCCCCATCGTATATTTGAAATTCACAGTTGTTTCAACATGGTTATGGGAATTGTTTGTCGCGACGTGCTGTCGTTATCACGAGTGTCAAGTGTAGGAAACAACTCTAGGGATAATTTTATGTGAATTTGTCAATGCGGAAGTCGACCAGCAGACTATAAGGCGAAGGGGATGTAATAAGCGCAACAAGGATATTTGAGCGAAGTTCCGCCCCTTGCGTATAGTAAGCAGGGCTTTTATTAGCAGAATACTATCACAGGAATACATGGACAAGGATCCACCAACGCGGCAGTTTGTCAATAACGATATCACACAACACTGCATAATTAAGCGCGATGCTTTGAGTTCAAGCTGAGTTCCGCCCCATGCTGATAGTAATCAGGGCTTGCATGGTCAGAATTCATTCACAGGGATACTATACTGTGGAGCCATTCACGTAAAATAACTTCTTATATAACAAGTATTATCGCTGAAAAGGACCTGGGAAATCAAGGGTAGTTTACTCCCATGCTACAATAAGCTTGAGGGTTATAGCGGCGATATGAACATGGTTCCTTCATTGTAAATTCGTCATCTCAACTGATTGACTTACAAGGATGCATTATTCTGAATCCATCTACGCGTCCTATAGATTCACACATGTAGATTTTGGCATACTCATTGCGACGTCATTACGCCACACCTACTAAAATTGGCAGTTTGTGGATCGAGTGTTTTAAGAATAGTTTATTACTTCTCACCTTCGACACGCAACATAGACGCGTGCCGTGATAATGATTTAAGGTATTGGACAATCGGATACAAAGATAGAAGATGCGATAATTAGTTGTCGTATTGCAATCATACTCAAGTTTGCCCTCCGTTCGAAACACGTAGTATGTGGTAATTTTATTTACGGATGCTACACATTGAATGCTCAATACAACGCGAGTCAATGACCCAATATATGGATATCTTTGAAGAACAAAACAAATGTTTTCTATACAATTAGTTGGCAAGGTCAAAGTTGCGCTATTCTGCCAGCGCAATCATAAGGATCAGTTTGTGGTTCAGTCATTAAATTGCGATGTATTGAATTGTTGTCACTTAGCGAGACATATTCCACACATATTACTGCTGAAACTGTAACATTTTTTATTTTTTAAAAAAAAAAATATGTTATTCAGCAAACGGTCACGCGAATTTCTTCATGTTTTTTTTTTGAACTTTTTGATAATTCTTATGTAATGATCGCGTATCGCTTATTTTTCGACGCTAGCAAGTCTCCACTCGCACAAACTATAAATATTTCCCGTCATCCTTCCTTTCTCCTCCATCCATTCTAGACTTTTCAAAGACAGTTTCATTTCACATAGTTTCACCATAAATTTTCAACCAACAACAGGTAAGTTTGTACTCCGATAAAAATTCTTATCTAACAAGTTTATTGATAGTACACCACACCACCTTTATATTGATCTAACCTGTATCGACAACCTCAAGACGACAGTCTTCTGTCTACGCATAAAACATATGCTCCGCTGGCTACGTGTATGAGACAAATTAAGACCTATCATTGACATGTAAAGAGAAGAAAGTCAAGGCTACAAAGACAGCCCACAGACGCTACAGAAAAACGTTGCAATTAAAGAAAAGTTAAAATCTATCAAGAAACATAAAACACAACGCGTATTCTTTCATCCTACATGCGGTAGCTGTGTACGCAACTGGAAGCAATACCTCAGATATACAATACAAGAGACGTTATTGGACGCAAATGAAATAAATACGAATGAAAAATGTTCTTCGAAAACAGAATATTATCATCAGGGTTATCTTCAAAAAGAAACAATCTTCATCCACGATCTTCTACCATTAACTTAACTTGTGCCACAAATATCTTTGAAGAGGCTGCGTCACTACACTCCTACTTGAGCATACGATGCACAAGCCCAGCCACTATTCCTATATCGTCGTGAACTTCACAGACTTTTCATGATCTGAACATGTCTTGAATCCCACTCCACCAGTCCAAGGTCCTTATACCACATAGCATGTTGTATACTCAACTCTACCGGTTTCATCCTCCATCAACATCGGGGATCTTAATTTATGCCCTTCTCACATCAATCAATCCTACAGATTACCGTTCTGTTTCATCTCGACAGACATTATAGGTCTACATTTTCCACAGAAGACCTTTACACGTCCTTTCCAACGACCGCTTATAATACCTGTTTGGAAAGGACATAGGTCTTCAATATCATGCAACATGACCTGTTGCGCAATCCACTTGACATCTCATATTCAGTAATAAGACTAACCGTTCACTGTCCTATAAATCATCTGACATCTGGCAGAACATACTTTTCTGCCGTTAGATTGAAAAACATTTCAATTTCCACATGAGGTTTGCCCAAACAATTATATGCCTCTTTCAGGGTACAGGTAGAAGTTAGCAACTCTACGCTTCTCATCTGGCTCTGATAATGGCAAAATCACCATTTCCAATTCATATGAATCAAGTAAACCGTAATTTGGAATGATATCATCGTTCTGCATCACGTAAACTGATTATAATTCATCCTTAGCATGATGAATTGCTTCATGCCTTTAATTGAGAATAACTAACTGCTCTCACAAAGAAAGTGAAACATGTACTGAAGCCATGCTCTTCGATCGACATCTATAAGTTACAGATCAACTAACTCACTTCTCATCTACACGTTCTCGAATGGGTCGATGTGATTAACCTTTGCCATTCTCCATCTCGAGTATAAACCAACTCTTGCTCGGGTGTGACTCAAAATATTTACACGCCTTTCCCAAGTACCAGATTGAAGCCCCTGCTCCACGCTTCTAATCTGGCTGTACAAAAGGCAAAATCTTCCCTTTCACTGCATGTTGACAAAGCCGACTAACTCATCTTAACATAACTACCATTCTCCTTCCTCTTTATGTGAACCATACAAATAACCGTAACTCATTAAACTCATCATGTCCCCTTTAACGTGAAGCAAGGTTTTCGTAATATCTAAAACCTAACTACCTGCCTCCGCTTCATGTGACAAAGACCTGCAATGCTCCTCAGACTAACTCCAACTAACAACATCCAACTCAATAAAAAAGCCACCCCTTCCGAAGCAACGCGAGGAACCCTGCCCCGGAGCGAAGCGCAGGGCCGCAGGGCCAGGACCTAGTCTATATAGTATTGAGCGATTTGTGGATACGGATTTTTAGTTTTGCGCATCGCTGATTGGCTGGGCGAGGGGGGGGCGGACGGTGGTTGGTCGGGCAAGCGAGGCGCGACGTCATTTCGGCTGACCGCCCGAAAACGGCAGAAATGGTTGGCTCGCAGAGCGTCGGTTGTCTGACTCAGCGCAGAGGGCTAAATGTGGATCCCATGAGAAAGTGCGCGCGCTAGATAGAATGAAGCGGTTCCATTGGCTCACAGAGCATCGTTCCGGCTGACTAAAGCCCATCAGACTAAATGTGGATACCAAGTGAGAATCCGTGAATGCTCATTCGTCGCCGCTAGCGTCTGGACCACGCTAAGAAAACTTTTCATCACCTCCCACAATCCGCTTCTTCTTTCTCTTTTACATCCATCATCGTCGTCGTCGAATTTTCCGCCACCACCATCAGGTACGTCGTCCTATCCGCATCGCTGACCATTTCACAGGAATATAGAATTACACACGGCTTCAGGTGAGTAAATGGCTCCATTTATATTACTGACAAACCCACAGGTCGTCGTCGCATCAGTATTCATCCCGAAACCAGGTATGTCGTCCATTTTTCATCGCTGACAATCTACAGGAAACCGCAGGAAGCGTCAGGTATGTAAATGGCTCCATTCTCAATCACTGACAAATTCACAGGTCGTCGTCGAAGCAGTATTCATCTTGAAACCAGGTATGTCGTCCACTTTTCATCGCTGACAATCTACAGGAAGCGTCAGGTAAGTAACAGCAACTATATTCATGAATTCTGACAATTTTACAGGTCGCTGCGTCAAAATTCCATCGCTTTTGTATCAGGTACGTCGTCTACAACGCTGATTGCTGACAATTTCGCAGGAAATTGTATTACACATGGCTTCAGGTGAGTAAATGGCTCCATTAATATTACTGACAAATCCACAGGTCGTTGTCGCAACAGTAATAATTCGAAATCAGGTATGTCGTCCACTTTTCATCGCTGACAATCTACAGGAAGCGTCAGGTAAGTAACAGCAACTATATTCATGAATTCTGACAATTTTACAGGTCGCTGCGACATTATTTCATCGTTACTAGATCAGGTACGTCTTCAAATTTAGCTGATAATTCTTCACAGGCTCCTAAATCGAAATCATTGGCTAAAGCCACAAATGTAAGAAACATTCTCACACAAAGTGCTTCATTGACAGTTTTAGGTCGTTCCTGCTCTTCATACTGCGATAACTTTCAGGTACGTCTCTGAATAGCTTCCAGAAGTCATATTAACCGTCTCAGAACTATCACTCACGAAACCAATAAATGTTTGACACCAGCATCTTCGCAATCCAATAAATTAAGGCAACGAACAATATACCGCATTTGCTCAGGTACGAATCCAAAAACCATAGTACACTCAACTAACAAGCTTTAGAATCGAATTCACCGCTGCTTAAAATATCAGACATCATCTTATTCGATCCAATGACATTCATCAGATGATAGTTCTTTGAACAGATCGCAATATTACCAGTCACGTTTCAAGTCGGGTTCTAAAACAGTCATTAACAAGCTTTAGACAAAGATTATTCGCGATGCCAACGATTCTCATCAAAGCTTAAAGCAGAACAAACCCAATTACCCATTAAAATTAGTAAAACGATAATTGGAAACAGCCGATGCATCAACTAAAGAGCGATAGAAAACCGATAAGTTTGAGAAGTATAGAGAATCTGAAGATCAAATTCAACCCATCCTGTTAAGAAAATGACTGCTAATACATACTTAGGACACATTCGTCACTTAAAAATTACATTCAAGTTCGAAAGCTTCAGATATTGTATTTAAACCGCTATCAAAAGATCTCCACAGAGACACCAGTCGCATCCTTCCAGAGGAACTTCCTATCTCAGGTATCTGACAGATATCATGGTCGAAATTATCGAAAGGACATTTAAAACATGCTTCATTTGAAAAACTTCATCCGAGACGTATCACTGACAATTAATCAGTAGGAAATTAGAACAAATTCCTTATGGGACTCGGCTGGATATCATTGGCGCCTCAACTATACCCAGAACTACCTCCAGGAGGACACACTTTCCAACTTCAAGTCTCGGACTCTGGAAGGACATTCGTAATGATTTTTCCCAATGACTTTCAAATTTGCCATTCTGACGTAAAAGCGAAGCTTTCAATAACGTAAACCCAATTATCTGAACATTGTGAAACTAACAAGTAAAAGTGTAGAGATTAATTGAATTGTGGCTAAAAATAACAACGTGATTAGTAATTGTAGTAACGGCACAATTGTAAGCAAAGATTATGAAAGAAATGTAATTTTACAATGTATAAATAGAAAGGAACACAAAATTTATGCTTCTAATAATAAATCACAAATTATTTATGTAAATATGAAAATGAACAATTTCATATAAATTTAATTCATCCAACTATTCAAGCATATTATTTATGAAATTAGTTGTGCAGACATAATATATATGTAATGCATAGTTTTGTGCTGTTGTAACCATGGCAACTTCGGCCTTCGGTTAAATTGGTATCCATGGCAAGCTATTTATGCGGTTAAATTTGTCTCCATGGCAACATATTTTATTCGGTTAATATGTTAACAAGGGTACCCCAGACATATTGTGGTATTTTATACAAATGCATTTTCGATTTATGCCGACATTATTTTAATCATTGCATAAATATAACCATGGATACCCCTGATTCTGTAATTTAGAATATTATTTGAGACCCAGGGGTATCCATGATTGGAAATTTAAGAAAATCATAATTTTCATGTAGGGATATCCCTGATATAAAGTCGTATTCAAATAATTCATAAATTGGGATAACGTTCATAAGTTCCAACCTTTTGCCTGGGTTTATCCAAGGGCTACCCTGTAATATTAATATTTATGACCCTACACGTGTAGGGATACGCCTAGCATGTCTATTTTTGAACTCCTAATCAGAGTAGGGATATCCCTATTTCGAATAATTCTTATGCGGAGGAGCCATCATGGATATCCCTGATGATGTCTTTTTTTCTAGAATGAATACCGCGAGGGATATCCCAGTCTGTTAAATGATTTATGCAAAACAGTGTTAGGGATATCCTTGAAAGCATTTTTTTAAATGCAGTAATACTTATTATATCACCCCCAACGCAGTTACAGCCCATTCTCAGTTGTTAGCATGGATATACCTTACAAGATTTTTTCAAGGTATTATGCTTGAGGGTATCCCTGATCGGATAATGAATTATGCATCCTGCTATGTTGATGGATCCCTGACTAGCATTTGCTTAATGTACAAACGCCAGCATGGCTATCCCAGACAGGATATTATGCTTTTATAACTTATATGACACCATTTTGTACCCTGAATCGAATTTTACTTTATGGATTTTTACAAGCATGGGTATGCCACTAGGAACTTTTAAATAGTATAGAATTATTTTATCTCATTCAGTTATCATCTGTATAGACAATCGACCACTGATACAGTCATCCCTCTAATTACTTGAATGTTCGGTGGTAGTGAATTAGTTGATTATCAGAGGCATGACTGTACCCTTCTACGCCCGAAAAAGTGATTCGCATTACAACTGCAATTCAGAAAGCAATCGCCCATCGTACATTTGAAACTCAAAGTAGTTTTAACATGGTTGCGGGAATGGTTTGTCGCGACGTGTTGTCGTTATCATGAGTGTCAAGTGTAGGAAACAACTCTAGGCATAATTTTATGTGAATTTGTCACTGCGGAAGGTCGACCAGCAGAGTATAAGGCGAATAGGATGAAATATGCGCAACAAGGGAGTTTGAACGAAGTTCCGCCCCTTGCGTATAGGATGCAGGGCTTTTATTAGAAGAATAGTATCACAGGAATACATGGTTAAGGATCCACCAACGCGGCAGTTCGTCAATAACGATATTACACGACGCTGCATAATTAAGCGCGATGCATCAAGTTGAAGTTCAGTTCCGCCCCTTGCTGATAGTAATCAGGGCTTGCATGGTCGGAATTCATGCACAGGGATATTATGCTGTGGAGCCATTCACGTAAATGAACTTCTTTAATAACATGCATTATCGCTGAAGAGGACCTGGAAAATCAAAGGTAGTTTACTTCCATGCTAAAATAAGCTAGGGGTTGTAAAGGCGATATGAACATGGATCCTTCATTGTAAATCCGTCATCTCAACCGATTGACATACAAGGATGCATCTTTCTGGATCCATCTACGCGTCCTATAGATTCACACCTGTAGATTTTGGCAAACCCATTGCAACGTCATTACGCCACACTTCTCAAATATGGAGGTTTGTGGCTCGAGCCTTTTAAAAGTGGTTTATTAATTCTCACCTCCGACACGCAACATAGACGCATGCCGTGATAATGATTTCAGGTTTTGGATAATTGGATACAAAGATATAAGATGCGATAATTAGTTGTCGTATTGCAAACATTCTCGATTTTGCCCGCAGTTCGAAACACGTAGTTTGTGGTTATTGTACTTACGAGGGCCACACTTTGAATGCTCAATACAACGCGAGTCAATGACCCAATATATGGATATCCATGAAAAACAAAACAAATATTTTCTAGACAATTAGATGGCAAGGTCAAAGTTGCGCTATTCTGCCAGCGCAATCATAAGGATCAGTTTGTGGTTCATAGTCTTTAAATTGCGATGTTTTGAATTGTTGTCACTTAGTGAGACATATTCCACACATATTACTGCTGAAACTGTAACATTTTTTATTTTTTAAAAAAAAAATTGTTATTCAGCAAACGGTCACGCGACTTTCTTCATATGTTTTTTTTTTTTGAACTTTTTGATAATTCTTATGTAATGATCGCGAATCGGTTATTTTTCGACGCTAGCAAGTCTCCACTCGCACAAACTATAAATATTTCCCATCACCCATCCCAAACCCTTCACAAACAATTTCATTTCAAACACTTTCACCATAAATTTTCAACCGACGACAGGTAAGTTTGTACTCCGATTAAAATACTTATCTAACAAGTTTATTGATAGTACACTACACTATCTTTATATTGATCTAACCTGTATTGACGACCTCAAGACGACAGTATTCTGTCTACGCACAAAACATATGCTCCGCTGGCTACGTGTATGAGACAAATTAAGATCTATCATTGACATGTAAAAAGAAGAAAGTCAAGGTTACAATGACAGTCCACAGACGCTACAGAAAAACGTTGCAATTAAAGAAAAGTTAAAATCTATCAAGAAACATAAAACACAACGAGTATGCCATTATCCTACAAGCGGTAGCTGTGTATGCAACTGGAATCAATACCTCAAACGTGCAATACAAGAGACGTTATCGGACTCAAAAATTATATATGAATGAAAAATGTTCTTCGAATACAGAATAGTACCGTAAGGGTTATCTTCAAAAAGAAACAACCTTCAACCACGATCATCTACCAGTTATCCATCGTGTGCCACCAATGTCATGAAGAAGGCTGTGTCACTACACTCCTACTGGAGCATACGCTGCACAAGATTAGCTACTTTTGCTATATCGTCGTGAACCTCACATACTCTTCACGATCTGAACATGTCTGGAATCCCACTCCGCCAGTGCAAGGTGCTTATACCACATGTGCATGTTGTGAACCATGCCCGATCTGTCACCATCCTCCATCAACATCGAGGATCTTAATATATACCCCTCTCTACATATAATGTTACAGATTACCGCTCTGTTTCATCTCGGCGGACACTTTTGGTCTACATTTTACACAGAAGACTTGATATATCCTTTCCGACCCCCGTTTGTAATACCTGCTTGGAAAGGACAGGCCTTCAACATTATGCAACATGACCTGTCGACGCGCCGCCCACTTGAATCCCATGTTCAGGTGAAAGACTAACCATTCCCTGTCTTATAAATCATCTGGCATCTGGAAGAACATAATTATCTGCTATTATAATGATAGCATCCCAATTTCCAGATGAGGTTGCTCCAAACAATCATACGCCTCTGTTCAAGGTACAGATAGAAGTCAGCAACTCCACGCTTCTCATCTGGCTTTGATAAAGGCAAAATCATCATTTCCAATTCATGTGAACCAAGTAAACCGTAATCTGGAATAATTATCATCGTTATGAGTGACGTGAACTGATTATAATTCATCCTTAACATGATGAATTGCTTCATGCCTTTATTTAAGAATAACTAACTGCTCCCACGAAGATAGTGAAACATGTACTGGAGCTACGCTCCTCGATCAACCCTTTAAGTGATAAGATCAACTAACTCGATTAATATCTACACGTTCTCGAATGAGTCTAAAGGATTTTCTATGTCATTACTCATGAGGGCAAACCAACTTTAGCTCAGTTGTGACTCAAAATATTTACACGCCTTTCCAAAGTACTAGATGTAAGCCACGTACTCCACGCTTCTCATCTGACTTTACACAAGGCAAAAACTTCCCTTTCACTGTATGTTGACAAAGCCGACTAACGCATCTTAACATAACTACCATTCTCCTTGCTCTATGTGAACCATACAAATAACCGTAACTCATTACACTCATCATGTCCCTATAAGTGTGAAGCAAGGTTTTCGTAATATCTAAAACCTAACTGCATGCCTCCGCTTCATGGGACAGAGACCTGTAATGCTCCCCAGACTAACTCCATCTAACTACATCCAACTCAATACAAAAGCCACCCCTTCCGAAGCAACGCGAGGAACCCTGCCCCGGAGCGAAGCGCAGGGCCGCAGGG
Organism: Podosphaera fusca; assembly: GCA_030378345.1. NCBI lineage: Eukaryota > Fungi > Ascomycota > Leotiomycetes > Helotiales > Erysiphaceae > Podosphaera > Podosphaera fusca. Next base: position 4,999,699 of record CM059594.1, read on the forward strand.
CCAGGACCTAGTCTATATAGTATTGAGAGATTTGTGGATCCGATTTTTAAAAATCTAGAAAATTTCATTGGTCGGTCGGCGGTCGGTCGGTGGTGTGAGTGGTCAGAGGACTGTGGGGCGACGTCATTTCAGCTGACCGCCCGAAAATGGCAGAACACGGACGTGAGTGATTGGCCAAAGGAGCGTCGTGGTGCTGACTCAGACCATCAGACTAAATGTGGAGACCATGATAAAAATCAGATCACGTTCATTGGGTGGTGGCCGAGGGATGCGCTAGGGTGGCAGAAGAGGCAGAAACGGGCGGCGATCTGGGGAGAAGGGGTGGTCTCATTGGATGGCGGAGGTCGCTTCAGCTGACAAAGATCCGGGAGACTAAATGTGGATACGATTTTAAAAAATAGATCACGCTGATTGGATGTCACTAGCGCAGCTCGATTCACGCGAGTGAATATTTTTCATCGCCGTCCACAGTTCGCTTCTCAATTCTCATTGATTCATTTTTGCGTTCATTGTCGTCGTCGTCGATAACTCCGCCACCACCATCAGGTACGTCGTCCATTTTTCATCGCTGACAATCTATAGGAAGCCCCAGATGAGTGACAGTCACTCCATTCTTGAACTCTGACAATAAAATAGGTCGCTGCGACAGAAATCACATCATTTTTGAATCAGGTACGTCTTCAAATCAAGCTCACAATTCTCCACAGGATCCGAAATCGAAATCACCAGCGAAAGCTTCAAATGTAAGAAACTTCCTCACACAAAATGCTTCACTGACAGCTTTAGGTCGTTCCTGCCATTCATACTGCGATAATAACTTTCAGGTACGTCTCCGAATAGCTTCCAGAAGTCATATTAACCGTCTCAGAATTATCACTAACGAATCCGTCAAATATTTGACACCAGCATCTTCGAAATCCAACAAATTACGGCAACGAACCATGTACCACATTTGCTCAGGTACGAATCCAAAAATCATGTTACACTCTACTAACCGGCTTTAGAATCGTATTCTCCGCTGCTTAAAATATCAAACATCATCTTATTTGATCCAATGACATTCATCAGTTGTTAGTTCTTTGAACAGATTGCAATATTACAAGGTACATCTCAATTCGAGTTCTAAAACAGCCACAATGAGCTTTAGATGAAGTTTATTCGCGATGCCGACGATTCTCATCAGAGCTTAAAGACGAAACTAACACAATTACCCATAAAGATAAGCAAAACGACAACTGGCAACAGCCGATGCATCAACTAAACAGCAACAGAAAACCGATAAGTTTGATAAGTATAGAGAATCTGAAGATTAAATTTAAGCCATCCTGTTTTGAAAACGATTGCTAACACATACATAAGTCACATTCGCCACTTGAAAATCACATTTAACTTCGAAAGCTTCAGATAACGTTTTAACCCGTTACCAAAAGATCTCCTCAGAGACACCAGTCGCATCCTACCAGAGGAACTTCTTTTCTCAGGTATCTGACAAAAATACCATGGTTAAAGTTATCGAAAAGACATTAAGAACATACTTCATTTGAAGATCTTCGTCCGAGACGTATCACTGACAGCTTATGAGTAGGAAATTGGCACACATTCCTTAACGGACTCGACTGGATACCATTGGCGCCTCAACTATACCCAGAACCACCTACAGGAGGACACACTTTCCAACTTCACCAAGTTTCGGACTCTGTAAGGACATTCGTAATGATTTCTCGCAATGACTTTCAAATTTGCCATACTGACGTAAGAGCGAAGCTTACCATAACGTAAAACTAAATATCTGAAAATTGTGAAACTAACAAGTAAAAGTGTAGAGATTAATTGCATTGTGGCTAAAAATAACATCGTGATTTGTAATCGTAGAAATGGCACAATTGAAAGCAAAAATTATGAAACTTATGTAATTTTACAATGTATAAATAGAAAGTAACCCAAAATAATGGCTATATATAATTAAATCAAAAATTATATATGCAAATATTTAAATGAACAATTAAATCCACATTTAGTATACACAATTATACAAGTATAATAGTTATGAAAATTATTGTGCACACATGATTTATATGAAATGCATAGTTTGTGCTGTTGTGACCATGGCAACTTTCGTCTTCGGTTAAATTGGTATCCATGGCAACATATTTTATTCGGTTAATATGTTATCAAGGGTACCCCAGACAAATA
>CM059594.1:5001991-5064787 GCA_030378345.1 Podosphaera fusca
TCTCCCGCGCATACAGTCGCCTAACCGAAAAAATAAAGCTCGTTCCTCCCATCCCTTGGCCCAAGCTTTTACCTCCTTCCTACAAAACACCTCTCAATCAATCTCGAGCAGACTTCTCTGCTCAGGGATTTTGGGAGCGCATTAGGGAGCTGCCACCATGGGATATTCTTGTCTTCTCGGACGGCTCAAAACAGAAAGTTGGTTCTGCTGGGGCAGGTGCCGTCGTTATTAACAGAGATATCACGATAGATGGAGTGAAAGTGCCCTTAGGGCCTGACTTTGAGGTCTATGACTCCGAGATCATAGACGCCCTCGCAGGGCTTAGGGCTGCCACGGCAGCTCCTTCAACACATCTTGCTACCAATATTCATGTAATCCTCGACAACCAAGAGGCTGCACACCGTCTTCTCGATTCTTCGCCCTCCAAGTCCTCGCAAAAGGAAATTTTAGAGTTTCGGGACCTCGCATCTCGCTGGTCTACGAGAAGAATCCTACCTATCGCATCTCCTGGTAGAGTCCAAGTAATGTGGTCTCCAGGTCACATGGGAATTCCAGGTAATGAGCGGGCCGACAAGCTGGGCCGGAGAGGCTGCTCGCCAACCAGCTCCACCTGCCGCATCCCTTGCCGAAGTCCGCGCAAAGATTCAAAAGCAAATATGGGACTTGACCACAGCTTGGTGGCAGTCTCATGCTCCCTCTACCTATTGTGAGTTGGGGATGCCATTTCCCAAGAAGCCTCCCGAGGAACTACGACTCCCTCGCCGTTATCTCGGATATTTAATCCAATGTCGCACTGGACACGTTGACTTTCGGGCCTATCACGAAAGGTTTCATCATAAAGATGCCCTTCTAACTTGTTCCTGCGGGGCTAGAAAGTCAATTACACACTTAGTTTTCTGCCCCCTCGTGCGAGAGAGACTGGCTTTGGCTAGTCACCGACGAAGTCTGGGCTCACTTGATTTTCTCCTCGGCACCTCCCATGGAGCCAAACGTTTCGCTACCATATTGGAGAAGGCCAGTTTTCTGTCAGAAATCTGTCCAATTCGTTCCATTTAACATAGTCATGTGAGGAATCCGCTGCATAGCGCTCGCAGTATCTTTGTGTCTTTTCATGGCCTCTATGCCAATGCACTAAATTTTCTGTATTTTATATTGCAGTCACCATGTCCCCTCAGGTTTGGGGCTTTAGTTGTAAATTGGGCCCGGTAGACCAAATAAATAAATAAATAAATAAATAAATAAATAAATAAATAAATAAATAAATAAATAAATAAACAAACAAACAAACAAATAAATAAATAAACAAATAAATAAATAAATAAATAAATAAATAAATAAATAAATAAATAAATAAATAAATAAATAAATAAATAAATAAATAAATAAATAAATAAATAAATAAATAAATAAATAAATAAATAAATAAATAAATAAATAAATAAATAAATAAATAAATAAATAAATAAATAAATAAATAAATAAATAAATAAATAAATAAATAAATAAATAAATAAATAAATAAATAAATAAATAAATAAATAAATAAATAAATAAATAAATAAATAAATAAATAAATAAATAAATAAATAAATAAATAAATAAATAAATAAATAAATAAATAAATAAATAAATAAATAAATAATTAAATAATTAAATAAATAATTAAATAATTAAATAAATAAATAAATAAATGTAAACCAAAGTGGGAGTAATCAACAACTCCTCACTTTTGTTCTAGAGACTCTCTACGCTACCACAAACTCTCACTATTGGAATATCTCTACCAAGACTTACATCTTGACGCTTATATCCCTCTTATATTTCAACATCCTAGTCGACTTCGTCTCATCATCACCACCTTTAGCTCTCTTTCCATGAAGAACTCCCACCTCTATCCCGGAGAGGTGGGCGAAGAGCTCTACTAAACTAAATAATACACGTGGTTTTTCCACCACTCATAATAATCTGTAAGCACAAGTGGTTAGATTTTTATTGGGACTTCTAGAGGTGATGGGTTCAATCCCTACATGGATTATTTTTGATATGACTACTGATGCTCGTCGAAAATGAGTACGATAAGAATGGCAAAATTAATCCTCATGAGGGTTTTCCTACGGGGTTTCTCGTTATGAGTTCCCTCGGCCCCTAGCCTTCGGGTCGTGGTGGACACGTTCCTACCCATCCGACCCGATGTAACGAACTAGCTCATATGCAGATCTTGGACAACAACTACTATTTAGCTCCAATCATCTTCAAGCTTTATAATCCTGCTATCTAATAGCTAAGTATCCTATCTGCCAATTTTAAGAATCTGCAAAGAACACCTACAGAAGTTCACATCTATGATACAACCCTAACTTTCAATAATCTCGCTTCAACACCACCAATTTTTGCCCAGACCTATCAATATGACAAATAACTCAATGGAAATTAATTCTATTCCTGACATTCTGGAATCAACTAGTATTCCATCCTCTCCTGAGATTGATCTCTCAAGCCTTCCAAGACTGGACTCATCCAGATGGGGGGATAAAAACTTTCCTGAGTCCACTTTATATATACCCCAAAGTCAATCAATAAATAACACAGCCAACTCATTCAATCTAAGCAGTGATTCCATATTACCAATCGATTTCACCAATAAAAACACCCCCATAACACAGCCTAAGGCCAAAAAAACGACAAAGAAGAGAAATAGGCCATTATATGATAGTTACTTACCTGCAAGTAAGAACATCAGAATAACACCACTTCCTCACTCTGTCAAGCAATGCAACTGTATTTGCTTCATTCACAATGGAGAAAATCAAGGGCATAATCCAACACCAATCACAGAGAAATCTGTTCCTACAACAAAAACAGACAATATTCAGGCCAAGAATACTTCTAAGGACTCCAGCATTCTCTCAAGAGCCACAAAAAACTTCCAACTACTTCTAAATAAAAGCTCAGTTGCCAAACCACCACCAGTGTGGCTCCTGTCACACCTTTAATTGAGCCTAAGTTCACCTGTGCAGAGGAAGCCCTTTACTCTGCCAGGAATAACATCTTGGAAGCATATAGGTTAACATCTGACAGAGACAGCCAAAAGCAATTGCTAGACTTCCTAAATTTATACAGAGCCTATACAGAGAAGGGCTATAATGCTATTCAAGGATTTATCAAGCATAACGACTTAGCAATCCCAGCTAGAACATCTCCAAACCCTACTTCAACTCGAAGATTAAATCCATATGCGGATCAAGTTGGAATAGCTATTCTACCAAACAGTGATAATTATCTATCTACTGATCCACATCTCTCTGACCTAGAACACAACTCTAGGCAAAATATCATTAAGGGCCTAAACCCACTACTTAGTTCCCCCTTTAGATCTACAAAATGTACTAACAATGGTAGTCTTCCCAAGCCTATCTATGCTCAAGCAGTTCAAAAGACCACAGCACCAAGCTCTAAGCCTATGCCTCCAGCCAAGGCTAGCAAGCCACCTGTGGCTTGTCATCAACCCAAGACAAAGCACCAAGTTCAAACCCAGCTGGAAAAAGATATATCTTCCAAAGGCAACAAAGTCATTACTTTAGTCCTGACTAGGGGTGCTTCTGTCCCAACATACCAGCAACCCAAATCAGGGATAAAGTTAATAAAGCTATGGGTTAGATAGCTATTTCTCGAGTTCATACATCTCCAAGAAACATCATTGTTTTAACTCTACTTCAGAGGAACTCCTAGACCAGCAACTCAGTTGGGAAAAAGTTTTTGCTGACTGGCCTATAAGTAAGGCACAAAAAGTTGAGACCTGGCCTAATGTGGTCATCCATCGAGTTCCTTCTTCCCTCTCTTTAAATGATATTCCAGAAGAAATTTCTCTTCAATCCACAAATATCTGTTCAAGGCCAGCCAAGATGGCTGACTGGGCCACCTAAGACTGATCATGGCTCTATAGTCATGACAGTTGGCTCAGAAGCTGAGAAAGCCCAAGTAATCCAATCAGGAGTACTGATTGGTGGTCTGCAGCTGAGGGCAGTTAATTACAAATTTAGCAATGAAAAAACTCTTTGCAGTTTATGCCTCAAGTATGGACATCATCAGCTTCTGTGCAAGAGAAAGCGAGTTTGTGCCATTTGCATGACAGACCACAAATCCTCTGAGCATAGTTGCTCCAAATGCAAGGCTTCTGATAACTGCTCTCACCACTCAACGCAGTGTTTTAATTGCAAATCTTCTTCCCATACTACTCTTCAAAAAAGGATTGTGAATTTTATAAGGCACTTTTATGATAGAAAAAATCAAAGTCTGCCAACACAATGTTGCTAAAGGGAAGTTAATTACACAATCCCTCTTTGAAGTTGCCCTTTCTAATAAATCTGATATTGTTTTCAATCAAGAACCTTATGTATATTTCAACTCATCCACTCATCCATTCATGCTTTCACTTCTCTGTCTCATCCAGCCTACCATATGGTTCTACCTAAATCAAGTGCAGGTGTCAAACCAAGGGTAGCTACTTATATAAATAAAAACAGCACAGTTGATATATCAGCAAGGACTGATCTCTTATATGACACTGAAATGCAAGTCTTTGAAATATCATCGTGTTCTGAAACCTTTATCTTTCATGTTTACAATGAAAAGTCTTCTCCAATGGCAGAGGTACAAAGCACTACCCTGCGAAGGTTCTTTCAAGTTAATCTTAATATATCCAAACCATTTCTCTTCTTAGGTGATCTAAACTTACACCACCCATGGTGGAACCCCTTGATTACTAACCCTTCTTCAGCATCTTCTAATCTCTGTCAATTCTTAGAAAGTCACAAGTCAAGGCTCCTGGTAGACTCACAAGTAATAGAAGAGCATGAAGGGACATTTCATAGACCAAGCACTAAGAGTATTCCTATCATAGACCTAGCCTTTGTTGCTGGCTTCCAGAAGCTTAAGTGGTATAACTGACATTATGGAGAAAATACTAGCTCAGATCATGAGGTTATTCTGTTTGAAGCACCCCTTCTATGTCAAAAAAGTTCTGGTCCCTGCCTACCTCCAAGAATTAATACAGGAAAGGCGAACTGGGGAACCTTTACTAAAAATTTACAATCTCTTGAACCCACTTTTCTATCCCAGTTTAATTATGCGATTTCTACCAGGGAGCCAGACCAAGTAGCCTATCTCCTTCAAGATTTAATTCTTCAAGCATTACAGAATGCCGTTCTTAAGTGTAAGCTATCTAGCCACTCCAAAGCCTGGTGGACTGATGAACTTACTTGTCTAAGAAAGGAATATCATTTTAAAAGGAGAAGAGCTAAGAAGTCTTGGTTTACTGCTGACATTGAGGAAGCTAGAGCTTCTAGAACTAATTATTCTAGGAAATTCAACTATACTAAAGTGGCTCACTGGGAGGAGTTCCTATCTGGAGCTAAGGATAAAAGTTTATTCACAGCCTATAGTTACTCCAACCCTAGGCTGTTTAAACCTTCACTGATCCCTTCATTGAATTACAAGGACTCTATGGGCAATAATAAAGTAGCATCATCCTTTGCAGACAAGTGTTCTGCCCTAGTTAGCACTTTGTTTCCATTAGAAGTCCCTAATACAAATGAGGATTCTTTTCCTAACTCTGTTGTTACTGGTTTCATCACACCTACAACAAACAACAGTTCACTAGCAAGCTCCCAGTGGAAGTGGCCAGAACTTTCTCTTAATGAACTTCTTCAGGCAGTACCTGATAACAAAACGGCCCCTAAGAATGATAGAATAGATTGGTCCATGATTAAAAAAACCATCAACTGTCTCCCCCAACTTTTTCTTAAAGCTTATTCATTTCTATTTCAACGTGGCAAACATCCATCAGCATGGAGAGAAGCCATTGTCATAATTATTCCTTAAAGGAGTAAGCCTGATTATTCCATGCCTAAGGCTTACAGGCCGATTTCACTCATTTCATGTCTATCGAAACTGTTAGAAAGAATCTTTGCTCTCAGAATTTCTTATCTAGCAAATGTCTCACCTAGCCTTCTCCATCCTAGTCAGATGCGAGAGAGAAAACAGAGGTCTGCAATAGATGCAGTGCTCTTAATCCAGCAATTTGCTGAAAAAAATGTTGCAGAAAACAAAGTTGTATCCTGTGTATTTCTAGACATTATGGGAGCTTTTGACAGACTTCAACCTAGAAAGCTGCTCCAAACCCTGCATATGAAAAAGCTCCCAGCCATTTTTATTTCATGTGTCTCATCATTTTTAACAGGAAGAAGAATATCTCTATTATTCAATGGCCAGCTAAGTCAATCTTTTTCTGTTACTGGGGCCCCTCAAGGAAGTCCTATTTCTCCTTTATAATTTTTACTTTCAATTAGTGAATTATTTTCATCATGCCCCAAGCCTTCATTTCTGGAAATCTCTTATGTGGATGATATTTATATTTCTGTGGCATCTAAATCTGTTAAAAAAAATTTAGCTGCCCTCAAAGAAAACCTGCAAGCACTCTTTTCTTAGGCAGATTCTTTATCTATTGTTTTTGAAAAGTCTAAGTCTGAACTTGTACACTTCAGCAAGAAGAAGATGATGAAAAGAGTAGGGAATTTTGAATCAATGTCAATTGATTAATCACGTGTCACTTGGAGAGAATAAGAAGACTGAAGTATTTTTGTCAGAAACGCACGGTGGAGTTGTTGTTTTTTACAATCCGGATCTAACCAGACTATATATACTACCAATGTGTAAAACTGACTAACAGGGTTTACGTGATTAGCGATAAATACGGTTAAGCGCATTTAGTAAGTGCATTAATTAGTATGTGTGCACTAAGGTAGGTATTCCCTTTAGTACGCATGACGATTAGTAAATCACTAATGAAACCCTCATTTCCAACAGAAGATACCCTACAAAGATTCCTTACAGCTAGACAATTTTTCCCTAAAGCCTAGCACTTCAGTCAAGTGGCTAGGTATCTGGCTTCAACATAGACTGTCATTTCAAATTCATGTAGAGAAAAGGATGCATCTAGCCCAAGAGGCCATGCAGAGACTCCTCCAAATTTAATAAAAAACCAAGGGCCTTGGCTTATATTCATTAAGACAGTTATATCTCACTTGTATCATCCCTTTGTTAGACTATGGCTCAGTGCTGTGGTATAACAGATATGGTACAGAGAAGCTATCCAAGATGTGTGACAAGCTACAAAAACATGCTCTTCATATTATGACAGGTGCCTATAGAAGTAGTCCTATCAAAGCTTTGGAGGTTGAAGCTGCACTGCTTCCTACAAGGGTCAGGCACTTCAAACAGTCATCTTTTTATGCACTTAGAATACTTAAGCTTCAAGTTAATCATCCTATTTATCAAGCTTTATCAAGCAAGCTGCACGATGAGCTTGACTTTCCTTCTGAAACTGTTGATCTTGGCATTTTTGCATTCTTAGATGAGAAGCCTAGTGGGCAGTTACTGAGAATTGCATTATTACTAAAGCCATTAACTAAACATGTAAAACTAGAGATGGTCAATGCCAAGTGGTCTCCACCATGGAGGGAAGACAATTTATCTCAATTTCTAAATCAAACAAGCCAAAGGAAAAGGAATAACATCTGGAGTTTCTGGAATCAATTCCTCCCTCACATTTTATTGTTTATACAGATGGCTCCCTGGTCAAGGATAAGGGCTGCGGCATTAGTATAACAGTATATTTTCCTTATACAAGAGAGCTCAAGTCACTATCTTACAATCTTGGAGACAGGATTCGCATAGCTGATGCAGAGAGTTATGCTATATTCAAAGTCTTATTATTTACTAATCAAACCCAAAAAAATGCATGTTGTTATATATTTTCTTATAGTCAAGCTGCTATTTTAAGAATCTCTAAATCTATCAATTTTTCTTCCTTTAAGGTTAGATCCCTAAGTAGTAAAATGAATGTCAAGATCCATTGGTGTCCAGGTCATCAAGGGATTGAGGGCAATGAACTTGCTGACAATCTAGCAAGAAAAAGCCTGGATCAACCTGCTATGAAAAAGCATCAATATTCCTCTTATTCCTTCCTAGTGGAAGGTAAAAGAAAAAACATTTTACAAGCCTGAGACTCTGACTGGACTAAGCAAGTACTTACGGAAAAAGAGGGCAGGAAAGCCATTGGTCTTGGAAAGTTTTATAGAACTTCTGCAAGGATTTCTATACCAAGCTTCAATACTAAGGCAAATAATCTTACAAAATTTAGCAGACAGACCCATACCTCCTTTTTTCAGGCAAGAACAGGGACTGGTAACACCCTGGCTCACCTCTATCTGATAGGAAAAGTAGATAGTAACATTTGCAACTTCTGTAAGAGGGAGAAGCAGACAATGGAGCATCTGCTCCTGCACTGTCCACAATTCTCATCAGAGAGGGATAAGGAATTTGAATGTCTGGAGCCCAGAAACCTGCAAATTATTTTCAAAACCAAAGTTGGCAGAGAAAAACTGTTAAGATACTTAGAGAATTCTATATGCATACAACTTAATAAAATTGTATGTCATGTGACAGATACCTCGGAACGGTGTTAGTTGTGATGGCTTGGAGTTTAGTGTAGTGTTCGCTTAATTTGTATATTTAAATACTTTCTTGTAGCTAGATCTTGCTCGCTAGCTTTACTAAACCTTACAAACACGAGTTCTTGCCTGCCCACAATGGGATTCCTAACATTGTAGGTCAAGAAGCTACAATTATATAACAGATAAACTTTGAAACCAAAGCACAACAAATGACAAGCCATATTTAAGGAAAAATAAAATAGAAATAAAAATCACAACTTCAGGGATTCAGCGTGTATTTAGGGTTTACTTGGAATTAGTAGTAATGTTGGATAGTCTAACCCTAAGTTATGAGCTTACAGACTGGTGCAAAGGAGAGTTAAGGGAGTTAGGAAGATCATCTTTTTTAAATGTATTTAAATCTCTTGTCATAGCTAAATGGCTGAATACAATATGATTTAAAAAACAAACAAATATGCAGATCTTGGGAAAATTCGGGCACCGGATGGGTAATGCTGTAGCTTGAAGGACGATGCATCATAAATATCTTCCATAAATTTTATATTCCCATGGTGTCGTGGTATCTTGGCGTGGATAATTAGACTTGACTTTTTTTTTAAAAAATCATTTTTGCTTATGCAGCCTGAGGCTGCGACGCGAATGATTACGGAAGATATATAGAATGACTCAGCTTGACGTTTGGAATACTCATACTCAGATTTCATTGGTAGATACTACTACGAGAATAACGCCTTACGACATGTACCCTCTCCCGTGAAATACCCACCTCAGGGAAAAGCGAGAAAAACCTGTGGTAATCTGAGCATGCTTTCGTCATCCTACGAATACAATATCACTGCGAGAGATGTAGTGTACGGGTCCTGCTGGATTCGAACCAGCTTCCTCATGTCCAAAGTGGGGCATTGTCCAAGCTACCCAGACACTACTTGGGAGAACGGCCCGGATAGTGTACTACTGCACCATCCGACCCTAGACTTGACTTAACTGGGCTTGATCTTCATAACCCTTGGAACGCTAGATTCTTGAAACTCTTGAATATGGATATCGATGATTATAGACAACTAGAGTTCTTGATTCTTGAATCTGACAGTAGACAAAGAATAATCACAAGAGTCAGGATTACGGAGCTTTCAAGGAGGAGACTAGACTGCTATTTATATAACACCACCTCCCCTATGACTCACCGGCACTAATATGGTTATAAGCGATTGAGGGAAATACTGGTTGGAAGAATTACTGAGATCGGCTACTACACAAGTTGGTGTAAGGTTTTTGGAATGCTTAGATGAGTAAAGAGTATGTAGAACGTGAAGCTCAAAGTCTAGTAATGTTTAACTACACTATTTCAGTAGAGCTGGTCTACGTTGTATCTATACAGTAAAAAGTAAATAATACGTGGGTGCTTGTTGCCATGTGCGATCCCTAATCTCACTTGCCCCTGCCTGCACTACTACCAGCCGTGCATATGTCATCGGTCATCCCAGGCGCGTTTAGCTGTGTTCTAGAGTCACCCTTGCCACACTAAGAGTCTGTAGTGCTCTGACCCTTATACGCCATCGGCACTAGTGTTGGGACTAGTACCTATACCAGTATCTACATTACTTTAACACACTACATCATTATCATAAAAAGCACCCCGAATAACCATGTTGTGAGCCTACGGACTAGCGCCAAGGGGAGTTACAGGAGTTGGGAATCGCTATCCATACCTCTAAATGTATTTAAAACAATTGTCATAGCTAGATGATTGAATACAACATGATTTAAAAAAAAAAAAAAAAAGCGCCCCTAATTTAACCCCGTCACACCAAACGCCGTTGAACTCCTTAGAACGACTCAGTACAGTAGAACCCCTCTTGGCTAATAGTGGGTCCCGGTATAATTACTGAAGAGATTCATAGAAATTTTACCTGTTATATTTACAATACTTACCCCTGCACGCAAACTGACCTATAAGGGTAAGTGTTGAAAATATTCACAGTAACTTGGACTTTTATATTTGCAACATTTACCCTTACAGGTTATTTTCCATGTAGGGATAAGTGTTGCAAATGTAAATGGTTGAATTTCAATGAATATTTTCAACACTTATACCGGGACCCACTATCGAGTCAGAAAGGGATGACTGTATCCAGGTCTACCATACTGCATTTAAGTAATACTAACTGCTCCTGATAGCCTGTACAGGGTCGCGGGGGTAATACTTTGCCCGCATAAAGTGGCAGAGCTCACTTTATGCGGGCAAAGTATTATCCCCGCGACCCATTAAGTATCACCAATTCAATAAATCCTAACAATTATTAAACTCAGGGCCCACTATGGGTTTTGACAGGCTCTGCTAAACACTATGGTACAAGAAATCGAAGGTCCCTACAGTCATCTTCGGTTATCATTTTTATCCCTAGTATCATACAAATTTTCATGGAATTAGGGACTAAAATACTCGCAGAAGGGGACTACAGGGACCATCGATTTCCCTTATTATAGTGTATAGTGTTGCAGCCCTTGAGATCGTTAAAAGTGGGCGTTTGTTCTGTAGATTAAGCTGATAGTTAGAAGAGCAATATCATACAAAATTAATCCGAATTAGTAGCAGTTTTAAGGTTTAAGACACTGTATATCCTATATTTTTTCCACTTTAAACCCTGAGAGAAGAAATTTGCTGTTCTGCGACCGCTCACGATGTGTACCGTTCAACCACTGTAGAATTTGCTGTCCAAAACTATTTCGGCTTAGGGATTAAGAGTATATCCTTGTAATCGCTGATCTTATGGCCTACCCCTGTCGATTATTGGAGCAAATTACCCTGACACAATATTTCAGGCCGGTCAAGAGAGTTTGTGCTCCTGGTCTTGTCCTCAGCTAAAATATCCAAATTTTCGATATTCGTGTAACTACCAATTGCACTTCATTATTTCTATTTTACCCGGCTTCAGTTTACACAATCAATTTTTTTGTCCTGTACCCACAGCCACTAGATAATAGTTTTCTCAAACTTACCCAAGCAGGTTGTGATCTTACCTTCTCCTCGTTTACTGATCATCTTCACAGTATGAATCATCAAACCATAAATGCTCTATCAACGCCTTAAAGATCCCGTAATCTCATGCAAGATCTGAGGCTACAGGTCAGTATCGCTCAAACATGAGGGGAAAAAAATATTCTAAAAGTTTCTGATACTCACATTTTAACAAGCCGGTAACAATTCTAAATATATCGCAGACTTTCTCGGGATTACGTTCGCTCAAGTCAAATATACCATACGTTGCGGTCACGTCTCTCCTAAGAAGAGCAAAGGCGCTTCTCCACAATTCAATTGTGCGCAATTAGATGAGTTGGAAGACTTCACTTGTTCTTCTCGTCAGACGAGACAAATGTCACTCCTCGAACTCGCTTCGAACTTTACCGACTGGAGTGTGGGTAAAAAAGCCGTCAAGAAAGTTCTTACCAAGAGAAGATATTCACGCTGACTTTCCAGAAACAAGCCCCCAATATCGGAGGAAAATAGGCGTATCGGTAAGGCATGCGCTGAGGATCATCTTCATTTAACTCAAGACTGGTCGCTCATACTTTGGAGCGATGAAACTTGGATCAGTGATGCGAAGATTTTATCCCAATACATCACTCGGAAGGGCAGCCTACTAAATTAGCTGTTTCATACATAAAGACCGACAATATCTAAGATGAGTGAAGAACATGAAAAGACATATGTGACAGAAAAAGCAAAGGCCAAATATTTTATGGACGTTTTGGGGCTCCTTTTCTGGATCGCAAAAAGGGGACCATATATTCTGGAAAAGACGTTGGGGAAAGATAACAGCCGAAAGCTACACAGACCACTACTCCCCCGAGTTGTGCACTGGTTTAGGAGAAATCCTGGACCTGATAGTCCCCCTATCAGATTCATGCAAGATAACGCACCACCACACAAAGCCACCCTCTCAATAGCATACCTCGGATCTAACGAAATTGAACTGATCTCTTGGCCGGCTTTCTCTTCGGATCTAAATCCGATAGAGGCTGTATGGAGTATGATGAAATCATATATTAAGGCCTGATATCCTATGTTTGGTCAGGGGAGACAGCGTGGTCGGTTAAAGGTCCGTGAGCTTGTTGAGGAGCCTTGGAAGTCTACTCTACCCCCAGGGTAAGTTTTCAGCATGCACTAAAACTTCGCTTATGAATATTATCCCCACTAGTCTTATATAATCCCTGCTAGTCTTTACACCAAAAGAAATTGAAAATGTTGGCCTGAGTGATCAGGCTTTTTACTGGACTGCTGCTTTGATCTCTTTCTCCCCCTCACTCTCCTACGCACTTCAATAAACATCGTTGCTGTTACTGTCTACAAGATCATCATCATCATCAGCAATTTCATCTAAGAGAATCAATAAATCGTTACTCTTAACATTTATCATATTTCATAGGCCAATTATTCTTTAAAAGATGAGCCAGGTATAACCAGCAGCTCACACAAACAACGCCAAACGATTAAACGGAGATCAGCGTCTCCAGGTAAGCCCAATTTTCATGGTAAACAAATATCTGAGGTAACACGGCTAGATCAAAACTCTCCACGATTCGGGAATGAATCAGACAAATATTGCAAATCAACTCGGCATATCTCGAAACCAGGTCAGATACACCCTTTGTACTCCGTACATTGAACCGAAGAAAGCTGCAGGTCGACCCCCAACACTGTCCTCTTCTGATGTTCTCCGGATTGAGGCTTTCATAACATCATCCTCTGAAGGTCGTCGAATGTTATGGTTTGAACTTGCCCATGGCCCCTTTCGGGATTTAGGAGTGAGTGAAAGGGTTATTCAAAACGAGCTAAAAAAAAGGGGTTACGGACGTCATCCAGCGCTGAAAAAGCCTCCCCTTTCTGAAGAAGTTAAAAGGAAGCGTCGGGAGTGGGCCGAAGCCCACAAGGACTGGACTGTTGAAGATTGGATTGTGATTCTTTGGACTGATGAGACCTGGGCCACAGACGGCCAACATAAGAGAGAATGGGTAACGCGAAAGGTTGGTATCTTTGTATCTCAACTAGTAAAAAATACCGATCTAACTCTCAGTTCAAGATAGGTGAAGAAGTCAACGCCACCTGCGTAGTGGAAAAGTTGAGAAAGAGTCTTGGCTGAATGTTTTGGGGAGGTTTCGCAGGGATAGAGGGAGGTCCTTGCCTTTTCTGGGAGAAGGAATGGGGGTCTATTATCTCAGAATCATACTCTCAGAGAATTATACCGCTGATTGATGGAATGGTGAGCATGAGACCATGGGTTTCTGTGATGCAGGACAATGCTCCTTCACACAGCGCAGCGGGAACAATCGAAGAGTTCCGGGAGAGGTTCATTACTCCGATCGACTGGCCTCCGTATTCTTCCGACCTGAATCCAATTGAGCACGTATGGGATAGTATGAAAGATTACATACAGTACCATTACCCGAGATTGGAAAGGGGAAGGCAGCGATCCTACGATGAACTTCGAGGAATAGCGAAAGAAGCATGGAATGACGCGACTAAGCCGGATAAGCTTGAGAAGCTTATCAGAAGCATGCCCACGAGATGTGAGGCAGCCATACTTGCTCAAGGCGGACCTGTAAAATATTAAATCTGCAATGTAAAGTAAATTTGTATGTACTTGTTTATCTGAAATTGATTCAATTCAAAAAATGTTACCAATTTGAGTGATGCTTGTGAACTAGTGCCAGTAGTGAAAACCTTTCGAGCAAAAACACCATACAAATAATCCCTGTCAGAATGTCTGAAAACCTTATCTCAGAAAAGATGCTACCTAACTAGGCTTAAAGGATCCGATTTCGCCCCACAAATTGGATCCACTAGTGAAAACTTACCCTGGGGGTATACTATAACGCCGGATCGGCTTCAAACCCTGATTGCGAGCATGCCAGCGAGATTTTGGGCAGTCACAGACGCCGATGGTGACCCAATAGGTTTTTGTTTTGTTTGTAGTGGAGTTTATTCGTGCTACTAGAGAGGTCTACGTAGTACAGTAGCTTACAAAAGTGGTCGAATAAATCACCAAATCTAATACAATTGACCATAACTTTACAACATGATCTTGAAATGAAAATATTACAGCATTATATGAAAATTTAATTACTTTACTATCGCTGAGACAATTTTGAAGCAAAAACAAGAGAATTGATTATTCTATTGTGGTCTTGGCGTTCTCAATTACTCGATCAGTTTTGGAAGCATCATTTTAATACTTAGTATGACCCCCTTTGGCCTTTATTACAGCTGCAACACGCGACGGCATACTCTCAACTAGAGTCTGACATATAATTGGATCTAAGTTTTGCCAAATTTCCCTAAGCCTTTCCCACCATTCATGTATACCTTTCGGTGGCTCTGGATACTCACCGAGTCTACACTTGAGCCGACCCCAAAGATGCCCAATCGGGTTCATATCCGGCGATTGAGAGGGCCATTTCATTGTCTTGAGATTTATAGAAGCTATTCAGCTTTTTGTGATCTTGGATGTGTGCTTTGGGTCGTTATCTTGCAGGAAGATTAGCTCAGTTGCAGGTACCAAGTCGGGCTCTCTGGCAATTCTATCCATAGTAGGTACTAGAAAATTATCCAAGATTTCCAAAAACGGTTGAGAATCCATTCGTCCAACTAAACGGACCATTCCACCTATCCCATACCATGACATACACCTCCATATCATTAGATTGCCCCCACCAAACTTCAGGGTCTCTTCGATCGCTTCTGATTGCAAATTCTTTGGGCCTTTAACCCAAAAATATTTCATCCCATCGCTATTTAGCCTGTTTATTTTGGTTTCGTCTGACCAAATCACCCTTTTCCAGTCTTCTTTCGTCCAATTTTCGTGGCATAAAGCCCAGTTCAAGCGAGCTCTCTGATGAGCTTTTGACAGCTTTGGTTTCTTCTTTTTTATCGCCTTCAGACCTTGCTCCCTTAAAGCCCGCCGGACAGTCTGAGTGGAAACTTTATCTTCTCTTTCTGAATTTACTAGTTTGGACGCTCCTACTGCCGTCCTAGCGCTTCCATTTACTATTAAGCGGGCGATTTCTCGCTTGTCTCTAGCTGATAGTTTTTGTGGCCGTCCATTCTTTAATTTCGGTACTTCCTTCACTATCATCTTTCGGTATTTTACAACAGTGCCATGACTGAGTCCTAATATTGCTGAAATTTCATTCGTTGATTTCCCTTCATGGACTAATTTTGCAATGGATGTTATATGGCCGGGAGATATCTTTTTTAGATTTTTTAAAGAAAAGATTACTTTGATAAAAATCCCAAATAATCTCATTTAGGGTAGTAGTATTTTCAAAATATAAGTATGAATCAAATGATTTAATAATTTTGATACTGGAGGCTGAGTGATTCCTATAAATACAATTAATCTGACTTTTATGTTTTCTTTTTACATGATGGTTGGAGTTCTTTTACGCCTTAGTTCAAAGTCTATCTTTTCCAATCGATTGAATTCCATTGAGATTCAATTTACGCTACAGATGCACTTATCACCTCACCGATGGATTCGATAATATTTCAAATAACGCTACTTCTGTAGCTCTTACCTAATTGACAGGTCGTATCTTCACCATTCATCTACAAATTAGCTCAGAAATCGGTTGATTCATTTTCCATGGTTGTTTAAAGGTACAGATAATAAGAAATTACAGACTGCAAGAGAAAATATCTTGTGGATTGGATGGCTAGTTGGGAAAAGATCTTTGAGTTCTTGTATCAAAATGATGCTTCCAAAACTGGTCGAGTAATTGAGAGCGCCAAGACCACAATAGAATAATCAATTCTCTTTTTTTTTGCTTCAAAATTGTCTCAGCGATAGTAAAGTAATTAAATTTTCATATAATGCTGTAATATTTTCATTTCAAGATCATGTTGTAAAGTTATGATCAAATGTATTAGATTTGGCGATTTATTCGACCACTTTCGTAAGCTACTGTAACACTAGGGCTCCTCTCTGACCCAGGCCACACCTTCTAAAGTGATCCTATGCCCTTTTACCTCGAACCTAAGATCATTGATACATTGACCCAAGACGGGTAGCCATTTAGCTCAGTAATTACCCGTAGAATTCAACCGCCTTTTCTACGGAACCTTCTGCTCAAAAAAAATTGAAAAAGAGCAGCCATGGAAACCGGTACGCGGGAAAAAGTTTCAAAAAACCTGCAACTCCAGCCAGGCGAGGCCTAGACACCAGAGCCACACGAGGTGCGTATCCCCATCTGTATCTCCCTAATATCCCGTAGTCCAGATATCCTCCTTATACCGACACCACCAGCGCTCAGGTAGCGGTGCTCTTTCCTCGGGAGACAGTATAATGCCAGAATATCTGTAAACGGT
The DNA here is from genome assembly GCA_030378345.1 of Podosphaera fusca. Lineage (NCBI taxonomy): Eukaryota > Fungi > Ascomycota > Leotiomycetes > Helotiales > Erysiphaceae > Podosphaera > Podosphaera fusca. Next base: position 5,018,870 of record CM059594.1, read on the forward strand.
GAGAATTCATCTTGGTAAAAAGGGCCAACTTAGTCTGATCCATCACCACCGTGACGGGAGCTGGGTACGCCCTGGAAACTCATCTGGGTGAATTTTGCTCCGCGACCAAGTATTGCGTGTTTCTGTTGGCTGTGAAGATAAACTCCAGGTTCGTAGGGGACACCACGTACAGGTAGAAACGCCGACTTCGTCCCCCTGATCCAATAGGTTATTAGTCTTTGAATCTGTGATTCTATCGCAAAAGCCTGTATTCGTATTCGTAAAATAAAAGATTAATTAAAAGTTTAATTGCCTTCAGACCATCAGCAGTTTTCTCTTCAGTGCTAGTACAGTAATATCAGAAGGAATTGCAAGGGTATCAAAGCTAGGAAGCCAAGACTTTCCTTCACCAAAACCCCAAGTATTGAAAGGTTACCAGTGAGATTCAATACCCAATGCGTCCGAGAAACAATCGATTTGACGCTAAGGTATGCCACAAATTACCCCGTCTGTATAAAGATTATTGAAAGATCCCCACCTATAAGATATGGATATAAACTTAATATTTGAGTCGGAGTATATGACTCTGACCCGTTTCTACTCAGTATTGAAGATTTAATGATTAATCGAGCTCAATCAGATAGTTTTTCATCATGTTGAGTCAGATGCATCCAGAAGATTAATTTTCAAAGTCGAAAGAATTGAAAGTTACAGTGTCAAATGTCTCGGCTCCAAGCTTCCCCCCACCATTTCACATTCTGAAGACTTAATGTTTCCGGTGGCGGTAATTCGAGTTCCTATGCGAACTTGCCCGTGCTTGACCCGTTTTCGCGATGTGGTACGAGGCTTCTTCCGTGAACACCACGCACTGGAAGAAACGTTATTCGTAAGTCCGTGTGTGTCGTCAGATTGAACTTTGATTGGTTATTAAAACATAGCTGCTTACTAAAATGTTCGGCTAGCAACGCGAGCTTGAATCAACCCGATCAATAGAATAACAGGGGGTTACGCATACTGTTTCGCTACGCACTTGTCATCCCACTTGGGTTTCACACGCAATCGCTTGCGATATGCTAAGAAAATAAATGGGCTCGACTTGTCCTGGTGGATAGTTCGTACTTGAGCGCCCCCCCCCCCCTATATTAATTCCCTTCCATATGTCAGGCTGCCTTTCACACTGGGCAAAATCTTTGAAGGGTGCAAGTACAGGTACTTCTAGATCGACATGCATTAGGAGGAGATGTTCCTGTATATGTATATATCATCGTATTATGAGAATAAAATATGGAGCTGGGGTAAAGTTTCCCTGAAATTAAAAAAAGGTTTGTTTCTACTTTTGTGGTACTTGTCGCTACAGCTTTGAAGACTTTTGCCACCTTTGGTGAATATTTATCCATGCACCACTATACAATAGTAAGATATGTTACTAGAGCAACGAACTAAGGGGTCCTTCCCCTTCAGCTTGAGGCCATTCGTGTGGAATCCCCTTTCACCAATGACATTGTGTGCCCCGCATTTTCCTAATCACCGACACAACGCATCATCTACAAGATAAGTAAGACCGAACTACAGTATACATATCACAACTATTCATAGATAATTAGATCTTCTGAAACTTATTTCATAAATTTGGTGTTCACCGTCAGCTGAGTCATTTTGTGCGCTCATCGTTTCCATCGACGCTGATTTGAAGTGTGATCAAAGATGAATCCTTCAACGCGCCCGGCAACGTCTTCTAAAACAACGTATCAGCCTCGGTTGAGCGAAGATCAGCGCCACCAAGTGAGTTCCGTACCAAGACCAGTACCCGGATCGAAATTAAGGGGAGAATTTCTAGGTGAAAATACTATTCGACTCGGGCAAAACTCGAGGGGAAATCAAGAAGATGCTAAATATTTCTCAAAATCAAATTCGCTATGCCCTTCGGGAAAGAGATGATTCGCCGAAAAAGCCTCAAGGTCGACCTCGGAAACTCTCTGAGGGGCAGATTGATCAACTCGAGAATTTCGTCCGTGCATCTCGCGAAAATCGGCAGATGTCTTTCTTGGAACTTGCGGTCGGACCATTTGCGCCCTGGGGCGTGAGTGAAAATTTGATCAGAAGAGCGCTCAAAGATAGAGGGTATACTCGCTACGTAGCGCTTTCGATGTCTCGGCTCCCGTTAGAAACAGAAACGAAGCGGAAAGAATGGACAGAGGCTCCCCGAGATTCCGCTCTTTTGGACCCGAATGTTATATTTTGGACCGACGGGACCTGGACCGTTGAACCCAGATTTGATGTCCCAAGAATCGACATACCTCAAATCGAGACATTAACATTCGACTTTCCCGGATTCCATGAAGCCAGAGCGCCTGGTGTACGATTTACCAATGTTTATATCACAAGAAAGGTCTTTTCCTTTTTCCTCTCTACCCATAGTTCTCAGACTAATTGCAAGATCTATACAGCCTGACGAAAAATATGAAAGTACGTGCATAGTAGACAGAGATTAGAGAAGACCACGAAGCCTCATCCGATTGTGACTAAAATCATGCTTATGAGTCAGCACCGCACAAGTATGCCAGTCCAAAACTTCTGCCTCAATCTAAGATCCAGCGAATTTGGTTCCATTGTAGGAGTCAAGCCAGGCATTTTTACTTTCGACTGTCAATATTCTCTTATAAAAGACCACAAAATGTCTCATATCTCTTTGTAATCAACAGACCGGATCTGTCAAGTATTTGAATCCTGCTACTTCTTGATACCTATACGCATCACATGGTTATTGCCATCTTCATTCTGTCGACGAGCTCAAGATCAACGCAACCTTCGATATTTTCTGGTCGCTTTCTACTTCATATTTCGCCTCTCTTCGTGTCTCTCGTGTAAAACCACTATTTTGTTCAGACCACTCTGAGCTGTGGTTCAGGACTAACGTCAGTGTAGTGATGTATGCCCCTCTAGAATTCAAATTTGGTTGTCCATGATTTATGGGACTAGTCATCAGATCAAAATTGGCTGGCAATGTTAACCTTTCAAAGTCAGGTTGCACTTTAATTTCAACGATAGCCATCAAAATAGGCCCAAGTAGCGTTATGAATGCATCTCAATCATCTCGCAACTGATATTAGCCCACACACGAGAAGAATATTGTGACCAGTCGTGGAAGTGCTAAAGTTGACAGGAGGTAAACTAAGAGGTCATATCATTGCACCCATCTCTCAACATCAATGGTTCGGAAGAGAAAAGGGAATATGAATTATATGTGTGGATGCACCATTGTAATCGTCAAATATACCTAATTAGTCAGCAAGGTATCATCTTCATATTAAACATACACCATACATGTAGCTTTTTCGGATTACCGGTAGCCATTTCCCGTTATACTGTAGAACCCCTCTTAGCTAATAGTGGGTCCCGGTATAATTACTGAAGAGATTCATAAAAATTTTACTGTTTATATTTGGAATACCTACCCCTGCACGCAAAATGACCTGTAAGGGTAAGTGCTGCAAATATAAAAGTCCAAGTTACAATGAATCTTTTCAACATTTATACCGGGACCTACTATTAGCAATGAGAGGTTCTACTGTATCTCATGTTCATGTAATATGGGTTTAGGAACATCCTCAAATACACATACGACCAAATATTGGGGAGAATTGGGAATCCTATCCGCTCTGCCAGACACAAGCCTCAAATCAGCAGATTAGTAGTTGGGTGGGTAACCACCAGCGAATACCTACAGTAGAACCTTTCTAAACCCATAGTGAGTCCCAGGTTTAAGTATTGTTGAGATTTATTGAGTGGTTGGAACTCAGTTTTGCAACACTTACCCCTACAGGCCATTTTTCGTGCATGGGTAAGTATTGCAAATATAAACGGTAAAATTCCCATGAATCTTTTCAATAATTACACTGGGACTTATTATTAGCTAAGAGGGGCTCTACTGTATGTGAAAATAAAATTTTAATGTTAGGGAATATCTAATCATATATTGCAGGGAAACAATACTATTGAGCGATAAGATGATTAGACTCTAGATTTACTACCCCTTTCGTAATACAGTAAAACCTCTATAACGCTATCAAATCATCTCCATCTTATAAATTTTGCAGGCAACCACCAACCTCTCGATATTTTCTCTTCTGAGTATTCAACTTATGAAGTTAAATATGATGAAATCAAAGGAAGCTTGAGGATATTCAGTGCGATTGTATCATCAAAAAATAGTGATCCATCCTCTTCCTACAAAGAGCGATGTATCAACTGCTTACTCATCTACACTATTCCTAATTAGTCCTAGTTTACCCCTGAATCCAACCATCATAACTTTGTTATTTTAACACTGAGAAGGTTTATCGTGTTATACAGGTATATCGAAATGCTAAAATAGCATGGAATTTCAGTCTCACAAAGGTGTGCCCTTCGTAGACATGTTCAACGACACCCTTGACGTCGTCAATAACAGCTTAGATTGTGGTTTGAGGACGAATTCCGCCGTAAAATCATGCAGTCCACGATATCCGAGAGCCTCAGTGTCTGATACAGCCACCTCGACGAATCAGACCCGTCTTTCCACCCTACACAACAGCGTGAGAAGCCACTCGAGTGGCCGGAGCTAGACAAAGCGCTATTCAAATAGCACCAAGAGCGATAGCCGTACATTCCAATCTCTGGCTAGCCGTTAATCCGGTAAGCAGCTCGTTTTTGGCAGCGTCTTGCATGTTATCAAAGTACGGAGGTGCTTCAATCTAGCAATGACTGGCTTACTGTATTTAAGAGGAGGTATAACATCAAATCATGGATTCGGCCTGATGAGGATGGAAGTCTGGTTAAAGCTGCTATCGCAAAGCAGCTTGTATAGGTACAAGAACCGGCAAGGCAATATCCTCAAGATGTCTACAACTGTGATGAAACTGGCATCTTCTGGAAGATGGCACCTGATAGAGGCCTTCCTACACAGCAAACCTCAGGTACAAAGAAAGAGAAGGCTCGGAAAACAGAACCCTTCTGCTGTAATGCTGATGGCAGTGACAAGCTTCCAGTGTGGTTTATTGGCAAGGCTGCTGGTCTAAGGTGCTTAGACCACATGTGGAGCAACATGACGACTGTAACAACACCTTTTTGAAGCAACTGGATGGTTATGAAGTGGCTAGAATGGGAGAAATGAAGATCAGAAGCGACAACAGACCTTTAGGTCTTGGCTCACACGGACTCGCCGACATTCAACTCAAGCAACTTAGAAGGTCTTGATTTGAGTCAATTGCGGTTTATGGAGGTGAGATTGCTTCCGATCCAGCTACGGATAATCATCTACACACTTCTTACCCCTGCTACAGCACAAACATAAAAACAAGACTTGCAACTCGACACCTTAGATGAGTTGAGTTGATTGCGAGTTAATGTCGGTTCATAGGCGTATGGCGCCGGGATATACGTGTTTAGTTTTGTTATCATGTAAGTATTAGTTGATCATATTACATGCTTTATTAAGGGCGCTAGGCTCTGTAGTAATTTAGGCATTGATGCCATGACAAGGTAGCGAGGTATGTAGAATTACATTATTTGTTTAATGATTTTAAGGCCTTAAACGAAGTGACCCTTGTTACACCAACAGTTATAATCAACCAAGTCAAGGATTGCGAAGAAAGGTATTAGTTGGCCAGTCTGGGCTCACGTGATATTTCTATATCCCTAAACGGCCCGTAATCAAGATCGCAAAATCTGCCATCACGAGTAGCAAGCAGCCCTTGAGAATTTTAAGCGATAAGCTTAGATTAAACTCTTTGGGCAATTAATATATCAGGGACTTCAACATAATTATTTAACCACAAGCCATTAGGTATTACAGAAAGTCAATTGAATTGTCTATGGAAACTACTTTATTACAACTATTTTGAAGTTCTTGAAGTTTTTGATGGAACAGGTGATAAATCTTCTTCCCTAGCCTGAATTTGGATACGATGGAAGCAATTCAGAAATCTGGTTACCAGTAAATTGACTACTACTTCTAAAAGCCTACTATAAAAGATGTCAGTAAAATCAGTGAAAATTATAGGGGTTGGTTTTGCTGGAGATTAGTCATAAATCTTGTAATACATTGTCGGAAGGGTCTTTTTAGCTGACCATGTCATTGGCAAGGTGCGACGGTTTTCTAACTACTCAATTTCTTCCAAATGAGTCAGAATACCTGCCATCATTATCATGAACTTTTCGACATATTTAAAGTTTCCATGGTCAGCTTGAGTATTGAAGCGGTTCACAAGTAGCTGAATTTTGGTGTTGAATTCTGGGATGTTGGGTGGCTCTGGTTCATCGTCCTCTAGAGAAGCAAGTTGGTCCTCCTCATGAGGGCCTTCGCGAGGCTCAAAATCATCAAAATTAGATGTGTTATCTGTACCTGATTCTTCAGCCGTGTTGATCGAGACGCTGTTTGTCGAAGCCTCAAATTCCGGACAAAGGATAAGTTGACTCTCAACACAAAATGGTTATGATCTCTGGCGTAGAATTTTACTGAAGAACTGGACAGGCTTTTTAATTTCCTCGAAGCAATAAACGATATGTTTACACATGAGAAATCGGCCGAGCAAAAACAACTCACAGCCGCACGTCCATTTTACCGGATCCGTGAGGTAATTCGAGAGGCTTTGAGGACTCCCGTCCTGATTCTTACATTTCTTCCAGCCTTGCTTGAAAGTTTTTCGCCAACTCGCGACCGCCCTTCTTCGATTACCGGTTTGTAACGTCTCCGTTCGATCAAGAATTTGAGGAATCAGCCGAGTTATCATAATCCAGACAACCATGTCAATACGAGGTCGCGGAAAATGGTAGAGGAAATCATGCTTCAATTTCCGCCAATGCGACTCTACAAACATTGTCGTTTTTAGAACAGGGATCTGCTCGGAATAAAAAGAGCGAGCCCAGAGTTTCCACTGGTCAAACCTATACCAGTTTACGTATAAGTACACCCAAAGTCGATAAAAATTTCTGCTTCGACACCAATTGTACATCTCACTAGTACATTCGCAGTATATGGCGTAGGACAAACGTAAAGTTCCATTTCGATCGGGAATGAGAGGATGGGCGTTGTAATGACGACTAAACATGTCCAGGACCGTTTTGTGATCATCTTTCTTTGAAATTTCAAGGCTCCCGCTGCTTTCGTAGATAATTTTCCTTGACACACATTGACAGGAACCAAATCTATAGCGTACGTTAACTTGTGTATCTACAAAATGTTCAAATTTCACTATACTTATGATTTCTATCAGTGCGCTTGGTTGGGATAGAGCCCCAACATATTTCCAAGCCAGAAACTAAGGATTGAGCTTCGCGAGGTGAATACTGAGCCAGAGTATTCATCTTAGTTGAATCCTTAAGTTTGGTTTGTATGGCACGCTTTGCATGCCAGAAACAGAGTTGAACTTTGGCAAATGGCCATACGTGCTCTACTGCATTGATCTCCGACCTATCTTTGTCGTAGTCGACAAAAGTTGGAGATAGCCCTGATTGCTTTAGGGGCCTAATAAATCGGTCAAGGACCTGTGTCAAAGTCCCAGGTGGCGTGGCTGTTTCTTTTGGACTCTCTTTCTTGATGAATAGATAAGCAAACGGAACTCCGGTCCCGTCAAGTTCAGCAAGCAATGCGTATAGATCCATACCCGCATTGTTGGTCCCATACGTCGCATCGATTGCAGCCTCCTTAGTGATTCTTGCCAGGGAGTTAATTGAAGTCTGGGTGTAAAACACCAAAGCTCGACAGTTTTCCACCCGAAAAGAATCATAATGGTAACTTTTGGAGTGTTCATCAAGAAGCTGCCCAGCTGATAATATTTGGTCATCGTTGCGTTTCCACAAATTCTTATTTACCTGCTTCCACTGGTAGTACACTTGATGCGGCAAAATTTTCTCAACATTTGGAAGCCCAGAATCCTTTAATTTCTCATGTATATCAGTGGGTAAGTGGCTGAGAGCTCTCTCATCGATGAAAGCTTGTACTTCCGATGATATATGAAAGTCATCGAACTCCCTATGCTTGTTATGGCAAAATCTGAGATTAAGAGTACGGCGGTCGAGAGACGGCCTAACTCTTAGCTTGCTGTTGCAGTCAAACCGAATCATCCGACTCCTATCTCGCATTTTACTCGAAGATGATTTTTGTTCTGCAAAGGTATCCAGACAACAAGTGAAACAATATGAAATATAGCAGCTGGAATGACATGTAACTCCAGTGCGCCTGAATCGAAAGCCACAGCTTTTCCCAATGATTTGGACGAGTTGGTTGACCACGTTATTCAACTCGGATCGATCAGGGTTATTATCCTCGGTTTCTCTCAACGTGGATCCGAACGCGACAGGCAATTGATCAAGATCGAAGAGATAGTCAATATCAATTAGATCTGTCTGCAAAATTTATATTAGTTGTTAGCTTTCACTGGCACTAATCTTTGGCTAGACTCATACCGGTCGGCTTTTGTTAATAATTCCTCTGATAAAGTCATCCCACTCGTCAAATGATGGCAATTCCCGCTTCTTTGTATGTCACTGGTAAGTCTCATTTGGCTTCCCTTGTTTGTTGCAAGAGAAATCCCCGATGGCGCGGTCGGAACAGCGTTTAGAGCAGAATCGGATGTTTGGTTCCATTTCAAAACTGAGATCTGATCAGATGGAAGATTCTAATACTTATTCCAAAGGTAAAAGAATAGGTGAATTCAAGGATTCGCACTGGTGTTGGATTGCGAGAGAATAAATACGGAGGTACAGCCCATAAGTATTATTCCATGTCGACCAGGGGGGGCTTGGCCACCACAACGCTTTCCTTAATTAGGCAACATCCCGAGAATGCACCTCGCACCCATTCCTACTGTGTTTTGTATGAGTTCTAACGATCAAAGCATTGATTCAATGATTCCCAACTCATAACACAAAATGCAGAATAATTCCTATTCTTATAATAACTAATACTAAGTAAACAATCCATAGCGTTGATGTTGTTGTCATCGGAATACATACAAAACACAGTAGGGATGGGTGCGGGGCGCATTCTCGCGATGTTGCCTAATTAAGGAAAGCGTTGTGGTGGCCAAGCCCCCCCTGGTCGACATGGAATAATACTTATGGGCTGTACCTCCGTATTTTTTTTTATTACTATTTAACGTCTAAGTACGAGTCTAACGTTTTCGCGACGATTAACTCTAATCCTAACTAGGGACAGATGACGCTAGAGCCGGGGCTCTAGAGTATTAGGCTAAACTAAGCAGTTATATACATGGTGTGGGGCGTTGTATGAAACAGCCAGCACAAGATAAATAGAAAAGAGAAGTCATAAGCCACTCACTATAAGTGGAAAGTCTTTAAAATTTGTAGCAGGATTTCCCGAAAGAAATAACAAGTAGAATAAGAAATTAAGGAATCTGTGGTGGAGTAGATAGAACCATTACCTTATCGAGGGCATATGTTTACGAAGAAATCAGTTTCATAAAGCCATTCAGATAGTGTGATAGCCCCCTTTGGAGTTCCAAGTAAAGTAGGGATTAGAGAACTAATGGGTCCTGGAGAACGGCCACGTCGTCGGCGGAGTATTCTGCAAAAGAAAAAATGTAGCGGTGCCTTGGGTGATCCGCATTTACAGTTGAGATTAGCGTCATGGTGATTAAAACGTATGTGGTATTCAGCGAAATCTCCATGTCCTGTTCTAGAGGCAAACAAATGTCCAAGAAATTTCCTACTTAGAAGAAGTTCTTTAGGTGGGAGGGGAGCAGAATAGATTTCAAGCTGGGAATACATCTTAGGAGCCTGGGCTTGCCACCAGATGTCCCTTGAGTTATCTGTTTTTTCTTTTTGCCATCGACAAAGTGAAGCCAACGAGTGTTGTTGCTGCGACTCGTTATAAGACATGGCTGCACCTCTTTTAGCTTCAAAGTCTGCAAGTTCGTTTCCATGGATTCCAGCATGACTAGGTATCCAGCATATCTTAATCTCGCCCTCGGAAATATGAGGAAGTCTAGCTCTTGCTTTCCAAAGATTGGTAGTTTCCAAAGCTTCTAAGTAGATTGCTTGGGAGGACAAGACAGGGGTTTTTGAGAGTAGTTTTCTTGACACGCTATAATTATCTACGAAAACCCATAAATCTTTTGAGAATCGTGTTGATGGGAGAGCAATTGCAGATTTTATTCCCAGGAGTGCAGCATGTGCTTCGGCATCATTTGCTTCGCATAATTTACCCAAAGGAGAATCACCTGTACATATTTGTCGCCCTAATTGGAAGATTACAAAACCAGCTCCTGCATTTCCATTTGGTGATTTTGATCCATCACTATAGATAAGAATGTCATTTTTTGGAAGTGTGTTTAAGAAATTATAAAAAATGCTAGCTTCCGACTCAGGCGTCGACATTTCCGTGGAAGAGGGGAAGATAGAATAATTTGGTAGCTCTTCTATCTCCCAGGGAGGGTGAGCAAGAGGATTTATAAATTCTGACGGTGGTATTGCTTCTAGGGATTGCGCAAATCGCAACAATGTTTGATTAATAGATAGCTTTATTGAGCGGCGGCGTAGTGGATGGCGGTCATCAAGACGGCGAGTCCGGATAGCACTTCTTACTATATTGTCAAGACATATTTCGGCTGGGTTTAGTCCTGCCTCCCTGAGAAGAGCTTGGGTAGGGGTGGTACGGTATACGGGAAGAATCGCCCTAGCAGCTATTGTATAAACTTTACTCAGAGCGTTTAAGTGATTACCAACTCTATTGCTTACTATTTTTGAGTTTTTATTTCTAGTCTTACCTGGCCACCAAGTCTCAGCTGCAAAATGTGCTATAGGCAAGACGCAAGATAATACTGCCTGTCTGAGGAGACGCGGGGGAACTCCTCTTGTTGTATTGCCTAGATGACGGAGAGCGCTTGCAACGTTTAACGCCTTAGCTGCCTGGATTAACGCATGGCTCTTGAAGGTGAGTTTCTTGTCAAAATGTACACCCAGCCATTTCAAGTAGGGTAGATTCGTGTTTTCTGAAATTGTGAAGTTGCTTGTCTGCACCTTTGGGCTGTTTCCTTTATCTTTGTGCCTTCTAGAGAAATGCATTAACTCTGATTTCTTAGGATCAAAAGTGACACCTTCATCTTTGCCCCAAGCCAATGCTGCATTGATGGCTTCCTTAATTCTGATCGAATTAAGTTCTAGTGAAGGGGAGGTTTCAAGGATAGCTACATCATCAGCGTATCCAAATGCCTTTTTAAGGTCTTTCAAGTGGAAGAGAGGAGAAACATAAAGCACGAATAAAATTGGGGATATTGGGGAACCCTGAGGTAGACCGCAGGTAATCGCTTGCGGGGGACCAGTTTCGCCGTCTAAGCGAATTAAAACAGTACGCTTAGTCGCAAAAGAACCAATCCATTTACAAAGGTGTGACGGCCACCCTTGTTCTCTCAGTCGGTAGACAAGCCGTCCAGGGAGGACTGCATCGAAAGCACCCTTGATGTCTAGAGTGGCGACAGATGCCGTCTGACATTTGTTTAAAGAGTTCTCTATATCGTGGGTAAGACAGGTGGTTAGATCTACAGATGAGCGAAGTGGAAGCGCGCCAAACTGTTGATGAGCAAGAATCTTAAACTTAATAGAAATCCATGCCATGCGTCTTGCAACAAGCCTTTCTAAACCTTTACCGAAAACTGAGAGCAGCGCTATGGGCCTATAAGAACTAGGGGAAGTCATGTCCGCTTTATTAGGTTTACCAATAATTGTTAAGGTAGCTGTTCGGAAGCAGCGGGGATGGTGACCGGTATCTATACACGCCTGAAAGAGGTCCAACACTAGATCAGAAATGTATGGCCATCCAAGGCGTAGCAATGCGCTAGAGATCCCATCTTTACCTGGTGTCGTATTTCCAGCTTCCAGAATAGCTCTGGAAGTCTCTGTAAGTATTAGTTTCGGAAATGGGAGAAGTTTCTTTGGGACAGAAGGAGTATCCAAGGGAATATCTTCAGTTTCAGCTTGATTGCAGAGAAGATTTCTATATAGAACTTTTCTTTTATCCTCTAGTGTTTGCGCCGGGGAGTCATTTGGTGCCAAGGGATTATGTAGAGGGGGAGTGCGGAAGACACCTTTAGCTCTCTGCCACTTCACAATATCGAAGATATCTTTTGCTTTGCTGGCTTCGTCTACTTTTTTTTTATAGAATGAGCGTTTTGCTCTTTTGATAGCTCTCCTATATTCTTTTTTTTCGGTATGTGAGACATTTCCGGTACGCAGTATGTCACGATATCTTTGGCGAGCTTCTCTGCAGCTCTGGTCCCACCAGGGTTTCCCAGTGTTGCGAGGTAGAGATCTCTTTGCTGAGCCAGCGAATGAATTTTGTAAGGCAGTAACTAGCTCTTCAGCTCTAATATCAATGCTTGAGCAAGATTTTTGTCTCAAAGGAGTTAATGCGGCTATATTTGATTTCAGTAGGGACTGGAAGATACTTTCATCGATTGTTGCGAAGCGCAACTTAGGTTCAACTTTTGTTTTTTGAAAGTCAGTTGGAATAGTTATGAGTAGTGGTAGGTGGTCGGAAGTGATGTCAAGATCTGGTTGTGTGGAGGCTATGCTACCCTTTGCCAACAATGAGTGTGATGCAAAGCATAAGTCAAGGACATTTCCCCGATTATGTGTGGGGATGTCAACCTCTGAGATTAAAGAAAAATTTTGAGCCTCAAGCCATTGAATAAGGAGGATAGCTTGAGGTGAAGGTGTTCCAGAGTATGTACCTCCGTACTAAGCAGGATGGAAACAATTCCAGGCTGGGTGGCATTAAATCCGGATCATGTGATCGTAGATGTTGCGATCCTGATTACGGTAAGTAATATCGCTATATCCTCTATAACACGATACTCAAAGTCCCTTTAGACTGTATAGTGTTACAGAGGTTTTACTGTAGTCAAGAATTTAAATGGATCCCTGTCACGCTAATGCAGTATTGTTGACTTGGGACGGTGGTACTGTAGTTAGGAGAATGGCCCCGACGATGTGCCACTGCACCATCCGACCCTATGCAGCCATTCGTGTCATAGCCTCAGACGTTATACTGAGAGGGGGTGAAAAGGGAGAAACTAAAGGGAATGTCTAATTCTATCACGCATTCTGGGTCGGATGGTGCAGTGGTATACTGTCTGGGCTATTCACCCAAGCAGAGCCTGGATAGCTTGGACAATGCCCTACTTGACACAGGAGAACGCTGGTTCGAATCCAGCAGGACCCGCATACCACATCTCTCGCAGTGATATTGTGTTCGTAGGATGACGAAAGCATGCTCAGATAACCACAGGTTTTCCTCGCTTTTCCCTGAGGTGGGTATTTCACGGGAGAGGGTACATGTCGTAAGGCGTTATTCTCGTAGCAGTATCTGCAAATGAAATCTGATTATGTGTGTTCCAAACGTCAAGCTGAGTAATTCTACATAGCTTCCGTAATCATTCGCGTCACAGCTTCAGGCTGCATACGCAAAAATGATTTAATAAAGATATCAAAAAATATCACACATTTTGCTATTCTGATCACAGAATCAGAAACTAGTAGGGTCATTCCAGTGACAATAATTGGATCATGCAATAAGCGGGGCCATAGCAGGGATTTAAGTCAGTTCGATGTGCGTCTATTTAGAGGATCACAAGATAGCGCGTTGTATTTTGTTTACTCAAGTGCCTCAGCCCTAAAGATTGTTAGTCGCTAATGTTAGTTTTGTATGTTAAGATAAGTGACTGCAAGGTGTAGACCCACAAAACCAATATCAGCCACTAACAATCTTTAGGGCTGAGACACTGTACAGTAGAACCTGTCCAAACCCATAGTGGGACCCGGGCTTAATTATAGCTAAGATTTATCGAATTGTTGGTACTTAATTTGCAAAATTTACCCTTGTACGTCATTTTACGTGCAGAGTTAAGTTTTGCAAATATAGACGCTTGATTTTCGATGAATATTTTCATCATTTACACCGGGACCAACTATGGGTTTGGACAGGTTCTATGTACTCTGATACTACGGTATTAATCGTGTATAGGCGCTAAAATTCGACTTTTACAGGGTATATAGGCTTTTACTAACTTGAATTAGCATGACGATAAGTAGATCTCCCCACCTAAACTTTAAATTTGTATGGCAAAAATTTCACAACGAAATATTCGTTGGTTTTGCTTTTTTGGTCCATTATAGCCCTCTATTCACTTTTTAATTCATTAATACATTTCATAAATAAATTATACTTCTATCTAGCTAATAATTTACATATCCGCCTTCAGCTTCGTAAACGGCTCTGATTCTTCGGGGCATCGAATCTATCAGTTTCTCCAAGTCATCCCCATTAAACCCCAGATCCCACGCCTCGTTCACTATTTGACGAAGATGCCATTGACTCCGCTGCCCCCCTTGATCCAACGCTGGATAAAGACGCTCCATGTACGCTTTCATATAACTCCACAAAGTTTCTATCGGATTTAAATCAGGAGAATATGGCGGCCACTCCATTAGAGAAATATTCCTCCTTTCAAACTCACGCATAGTTTGCCTCGACTTGTGAGGAGGGGCGTTGTCCTGCATCACATCTAGTCCTGGTTCCCGAAAGACCGCACTCTCTATGAGAGGCACTATCCTCTCGCAGTAACTGGCCGCAGTGATATGTCCCCACTCCTTCTCCCAAATCAGGCAAGGCCCCTTCTGTCGTCCAAAGAAAGATCCCCAGAACATCCACCCAACTCTCCTCCGCGTCTTGGCTAGGACACAGGTATCTTCGTACTCTTCCCCAATCTTTGACTTAAACTTAGCTCAAGGGAACTCTAAATCTTAGGAGCCTTTAAGGGACTGCTGACCTTTCTTGTGACCCAACGATCACTTTGCCGACCATTCATAGCCCAAGTCTCGTCGGACCAGAGGACTCTCATCCAATGTTCCTTCCGCCAGTGGAGATGTATTCTGGCAAACTCATATCTCTTCAGTTTGTTGACTGAAGAGATAGGAGGTTTTAATCGTGCAATCCTGCGTGCATATCCCCTCTTTGCCAGTTCACGTCGGATCACATTCTCGCTCACACCAAAGTGCCGAAATATAAAATGTGCAAGTTGGAAAAATGACATCCGACGATTTTCCGATGATAAACAGACGAAAAATTCTATTTCATCGACCTGGGAACTACTTAGAATAGGTGGCCTACCACTGGAGTACTGAGGCTCGGTATTTTCAACGCTCATGGTGTATTGTACCTGTCGCCATGTAATCCCAAGGCGTTGAGAGATTTTGACGTAACTGTGTCCCTCACTGGCCAAGGTTCTAACCTGCACATGTTACTCTCTTAACCTTATCAATTTGTAGATTTCAGACTTACTTGAATACGTTGAGTTTGTGTTAGGCGTTTTGCATAAGTAGGAGATGCTGATGATGGAGAAGGTTGTTGAGGTGAATCCATCTTTGCGGCAATCTAGTACAGTAAATTAAAATCTTCTAAAGTAGTTGACTTAAGGTTCAGATGCACTCACATGAAGTAAAAATTAGATAGATGAATGAAATAAAAGTATGCCGTTGAGCAAAATAATAGTAAATAGCTGACAATGATTTAAACGAAACGACCTCAGGTGTGCGCGAATGAAGAAAGGTGCAGGCATGAAGGTGGGCGTTGGACTTCATATACAGATGCATATCTCTTATGCCTTAGGCCATAAGATTTTAAAATCTATAATGTATTGGAGCATTTGTGGATACGATTTCAGTTTTGCGTTGGCCCTGATTGGCTGCAAGAAGGGGGGGCGGACGGTGGTTGGTCGGGCGGGCAAACGGCGACGTCATTTCGTCTGACCGCCCGAAAACGGCAGAAATGGTTGGCTCGCAGAGCGTCGGTTGTCTGACTCAGCGCAGAGGGCTAAATGTGGATCCCATGAGAAAGTGCGCGCGCTAGATAGAATGAAGCGGTTCCATTGGCCCACGAGCGTTCTTCCGGCTGACTAAAGCCCATCAGACTAAATGTGGATACCATTTAAAAATTCGTGAGTGCTCATTCGTCGCCGTTAGCGTCTGGACCACGCTAAGAAAAATTTTCATCACCTCCCACAATCCATTTCTTCTTTCTCTTTTACATCCATCATCGTCGTCGTCGAATTTCCGCCACCACCATCAGGTACGTCGTCCTTTCCCCATCGCTGACCGTTTCACAGGAATATCGAATTACACCTGGCTTCAGGTGAGTAAACGGCTCCATTCTGACAAACCCACAGGTCGTCGTCGCATCAGTGTTCATCCCGAAACCAGGTATGTCGTCCATTTTTCATCGCTGACAATCTACAGGCAGTTTCAGGTAAGTGACCGCGACCCCGTTTTTGAATTCTGACAATTATACAGGTCACTGCGTCTGAATTCCATCGCTTTTGTATCAGGTACGTCGTCTACAACGCTGATTGCTGACAAATTCGCAGGAAATTGTATTACACATGGCTTCAGGTGAGTAAATGGCTCCATTAATATTACTGACAAATCCACAGGTCGTTGTCGCAACATTAATAATTCGAAATCAGGTACGTCGTCCATTTTTCATCGCTGACAATCTACAGAAAGCCTCAGATGAGTGACCCCCACTCTAATCGTGAACTCTGACAATTAAACAGGTCGCCGCGACATCATTTCATCGTTACTATATCAGGTACGTCTTCAAATCAAGCTGACAGTTCTCCACAGGATCCGAAATCGAAATCATCAGGGAAAGCTTCAAATGTAAGAAACATCCTCACTCAAATTGCTTCACTGACAGTTTTAGGTCGTTCCTGCCCTTCATACTGCGATAACTTTCAGGTACGTCTCCGAATAGCTTCCAGAAGTCATATTAACTGTCTAAGAACTATCACTCACGAAACCGATATATGTTTGACACCAGCATCTTCGCAATCCAATAAATTACGGCAACGAACAATTTACCGCATTTGCTCAGGTACGAATCCAAAAACCATAGTACACTCAACTAACAAGCTTTAGAATCGAATTCACCGTTGCTTAATATATCAGACATCATCTTATTCGATCCAATGACATTCATCAGTTGATAGTTCTTTGAACAGATCGCAATATTACCAGTCACGTTTCAAGTCGAGTTCTAAAACAGTCATTAACAAGCTTTAGACAAAGATTATTCGCGATGCCAACGATTCTCATCACAGCTTAAAGCAGAACAAACCCAATTACCCATTAAAATAAGTAAAACGATAATTGGAAACAGCCGATGTATCAACTAAAGAGCGATAGAAAACCGATAAGTTTGAGAAGTATATAGAATCTGAAGATCAGATTCAACCCATCCTGTTAAGAAAACGACTGCTAATACATACTTAGGACACATTCGTCACTTAAAAATTACGTTCAAGTTCGAAAGCTTCAGATATTGTATTTAAACCGCTATCAAAAGATCTCCACAGAGACACCAGTCGCATCCTTCCAGAGGATCTTTTTATCTCAGGTATCTGACAAATATCATGGTCGAAATTATCGAAAGGACATTTAGAACATGCTTCATTTGAAAAACTTCATCCGAGACGTATCACTGACAATTAATGAGTAGGAAATTAGAACAAATTCCTTACAGGACTCGACTGGATACCATTGGCGCCTCAACTATACTCAGAACTACCTACAGGAGGACACACTTTCCAACTTCACCAAGTCTCGGACTCTGTAAGGACATTCGTAATGATTTTTCCCAATGACTTTTAAATTTGCCATTCTGACGTAAAAGCGAAGCTTCAATAACGTAAAACCAATTATCTGAACATTGTGAAACTAACAAGTAAAGGTGTAGAGATTAATTCAATTTTGGCTAAAAATAACAACGTGATTAGTAATTGTAGTAACGGCACAATTGTAAGCAAAGATCATGAAAGTAATCTAATTTACAATGTATAAATAGAAAGGAACACAAAATTTATGCTTCTAATAATAAATCACAAATTATTTATGTTAATATGAAATTGAACATTTTAATACAAATTTAATTTACACAATTATTCAAGCATATTATTTATGAAATTGATTGTGCAGACATAATATATATGTAATGCATAGTTTTGTGCTGTTGTAACCATGGCAACTTCAGCCTTCGGTTAAATTGGTATCCATGGCAACCTATTCATTCGGTTAAATTTGTCTCCATGGCAACATATTTTATTCGGTTAATATGTTAACAAGGGTACCTCAGACATATTGTGATATTTTATATAAATGCATTTTCGATTTATGCCGACATTATTTTAATCAACGCATAAATATAACCATGGATACCCCTAATTCTGTAATTTAGAATATGATTTGAGACCCAGGGGTATCCATGATTGGAAATTTAAGAAAATCATAATTTTCATGTAGGGATATCCCTGATATAAAGTCGTATTCAAATAATTCATAAATTGGGATAACGTTCATAAGTTCCAACCTTTTGCCTGGGTTTATCCAAGGGCTACCCTGTAATATTAATATTTATGACCCTACACGTGTAGGGATACGCCTAGCATGTCCATTTTTGAACTCCTAATCAGAGTAGGGATATCCCTATTTCGAAAAATTCTTATGCGGAGGAGCCATCATGGATATCCCTGATGATGTCTTTTTTTCTAGAATGAATGCCGCGAGGGATATCCCAGTCTGTTAGATGATTTATGCAAAACAATGTTAGGGATATCCTTGAAAATTCAACTTTATATGTTGAAATGCTAATTATATCACCCCTGACGTAAGTACGACCCATTCTCAGTTGTTTGCATGGATATACCTGATAAATTATTTTTCAAGGTATTATGCTTGAGGGTATCCCTGATGGGATTATGAATTATGCATCCTGTTATATTGATGGATCCCTGACAAATTACTGCCCCATGTATACACGTAAGCATGGCTATCCCAGATATATTATTGAGCTTTTATAACAGATATGACAGCATTTCCTACCTGAATCGAATTTTACTTTATGCATTTTTACAAGCATGGGTATGCCATTAGGAACTCTTAAATAGTATAAAATTATTTTATCTCATTTAATTAACATCCGTATAAACCAACGACCACTAAAACAGTTATACCTCTAACTACTTAAATGATCGATCGCAGTGAATTAATTAATTTATCAGAGGCATGACTGTACCCTTCTACGCCCGAAAAAGTGATTCGCATTACAACTGCAATTCAGAAAGCAATTGCCCATCGTACATTTTAAACTCAAAGTAGTTTTAACATGGTTGCAGGATAGGTTTGTCGCGACGTGTTGTCGTTATCATGAGTGTCAAGTGTAGGAAACAACTCTAGGCATAATTTTATGTGAATTTGTCACTGCGGAAGTCGACCAGCAGAGTATAAGGCGAAGAGGATGAAATATGCGCAGCAAGGGATTTCGAGCGATGTTCCGCCCCTTGCGAATAGTAAGCAGGGCTTTTATTAGCAGAATACTATCACAGGAATACATGGTTAAGGATCCACCAACGCGACAGTTCGTCAATGACGATATCACACAACGCTGCATAATTAAGCGCGATGCATCATGTTCAGTCTGAGTTCCGCCCCTTGCTGATAGTAAGCAGGGCTTGCATGGTCGGAATTCATTCACAGGGATATCATGCTGTGGAGCCATTCACGTAAATCAACTTATTATATAACATGCATTGTCGCTGAAGAGGACCTGGATAATCAAGGGTAGCTTACTCCCATGCTACAATAAGCTTGAGGGTTATAGCGGCGATATGAACATGGATTCTTCATTGTAATTTCGTCATCTCAACCGATTGACATACAAGGATGCATCTTCCTGGATCCATCTACGCGTCCTATAGATTCACACCTGTAGATTTTGGCATACCCATTGCGACGTCATTACGCCACACCTACTAAATTTGGCAGTTTGTGGATCAAGTCTTTTAAAAGTGGTTTGTTAATTTTCACCTTCGACACGCAACATGAACGCATGCCGTGGTAATGATTTACGTATTGGATAATCGGATACAAAGATATAAGATGTGATAATTAGTTGTCGTATTGCAAACATTCTCAATTTTGCCTGCCGTTCGAAACACGTAGTTTGTGGTCATTGTACTTTCGAGGGCCACACTTTGAATGCTCAATACAACGCGAGTCAATGACCCAATATATGGATATCTTTGTAAAACAAAACAAATCTTTTCTATACAAATAGATGGCAAGGTCAAAGTTGCGCTATTCTGCCAGCGCAATCTTAAGGATCAGTTTGTGGTTCATAGTCTTTAAATGGTGTACTTATTAGTTGCCACTTAGCAAGTAATATTCTACACATGATACTACTTAAAATGTCCCATATTTTATTTTATTAAAAAAAATATGTCATTCAGCAAAACGGTCACGTGACTTTCTTAATGTCTTTTTTTTTTTTGAACTTTTTGATCATTCTTATGTAATGACTGCGTATCGCTTATTTTTGACGCTAGCAAGTCCCCACCCGCACAAACTATAAATATTTCTCATCATCCCAACATCCTCTCCACTTCACCTTCAACTTTCACATTCATTTTTTGATGTCATATGGTTTCACCATAAATCTTCACCCATCATCAGTTTGGTTTTTACTTCGATTAAATTAATTAACTACCACTTTTATTGAAAGTATACCACACCTTTATATTGGTCGAACCTGTATCGATGACTTCAAGTCGACTATTTCTACGCATAAAACATAAGCTCCACTGGCTACGTTTATGAGACAAAAATTAAGACCTATCATTGACATTAAAGAGAAGAAAGTCAAGGCTATAAAGACAGCCCACAGACGCTGCAAAAAAACGTTACTCCTAAAGAAAAAAAGATAATCTATCAAACCATAAAACACATACAGCAGACATTATCTTACATGCGGTAGCTGTGCACCCAATTGGAATCAATACCTTAGACATACAATGCAAGAGACGTTATCGGACGCAAATAAAATTATACGTGAATGAAAAATGTTCTTCGAAACAGAATATTATCGTCAGGGTTATCATCAAAAAGAAACAATCTTCACGAACTTCTATCATTAACTTTACGTGTGCCACAAATGTCTCAAAGAAGGCTGCGTCACTACACTCCTACTGGAGCATACGATGCACAAGCCCATCCACTATTCCTATATCGTCGTGAACTTCACAGACTTTTCATGATCTGAACATGTCTTGAATCCCACTCCACCAGTCCAAGGTCCTCATACCACATAGCATGTTGTATACTCAACTCTACCGGTTTCATCCTCCATCAACATCGGGGATCTTAATTTATGCCCTTCTCACATCAATCAATCCTACAGATTACCGTTCTGTTTCGTCTCGACAGACATTATAGGTCTGCATTTTCCACAGAAGACCTTTACACGTCCTTTCCAACGACCGCTTATAATACCTGTTTGAAAAGGACATAGGTCTTCAATATCATGCAACATGACCTGTTGCGCAATCCACTTGACATCTCATATTCAGTAGAAAGACTAACCGTTCACTGTCCTATAAATCATCTGACATCTGGCAGAACATACTTATCTGCCGTTAGATTGAAAAACATTCCAATTTCCTTATGAGTTTGGCCCAAACAATTATACGCCTCTTTCAGGGTACAGGTAGAAGTTAGCAACTCTTCGCTTCTCATCTGGCTCTGATAAAGGCAAAATCATCATTTCCAATTCATGTGAATCAAGTAAACCGTAATTTGGAATGATATCATCGTTCTGCATCACGTAAACTGATAATAATTCATCCGTAGCATGATGAATTGCTTCATGCCTTTAATTGAGAATAACTAACTGCTCCCACAAAGAAAGTGAAACATGTACTGAAGCCATGCTCTACGATCTACATCTATAAGTCATAGATCAACTAACTCACTTCTCATCTACACGTTCTCGAATGGGTCGATGTGATTAACCTTTGCCATTCTCCATCTTGAATATAAACTAACTCTTGCTCGGGTGTGACTAAAAATATTTAAACGCCTTCGCAAGTACCAGATTGAAGGCACATACTCCACACTTCTAATCTGGCTGTACAAAAGGCAAAATTTTCCCTTTCATGCCATGTGAACAATGCCGACCATCGCAGTTTAACATATCAAATATTGACTCCCACTTCTGTGGACAATACTAACATCCGCACTTAAAAACAATCCACATATGCCTTTAAATGTGATCAAGGTTACCGTATTACCTAATACCAAACTACCTGCCTCCGCTACATGTGACAAAGACCTGTGATGCTCCTCAGACTAACTCCAACTAACTACATCCAACTCAATAAAAAAGCCACCCCTTCCGAAGCAACGCGAGGAACCCTGCCCCGGAGCGAAGCGCAGGGCCGCAGGGCCAGGACCTAGTCTATATAATATTACAGCATTTGTGGATCCCTTTTCAGTTTTGCGAAAGCGCTGATTGGCTGGGGGAGGGGGGGGCGCCGGTGGTTGGTCGGGCAAGCGAGGAGCGACGTCATTTCGGCTGACCGCCTGAAAACGGCAGTAATGATTGGCTCGCAGAGCGTTGGATGTCTGACTCAGCTCAGAAGGCTAAATGTGGATCCCACGAGAAAATGCGCGCGCTAGATAGAATGAAGCTGTTCCATTGGCTCACCGAGCATCGTTCCGGCTGACTAAAGCCCATCAGACTAAATGTGGATACCGTGTGAGAATTCGCAAATGCTCATTCGTCGCCGCTAGCGTCTGGACCACGCTAAGAAAACTTTTCATCACCTCCCACAATCCGCTTCTTCTTTCTCTTTTACATCCATCATCGTCGTCGTCGAATTTCCGCCACCACCATCAGGTACGTCGTCCAATTTCTCATCGCTAACAATTATACAGGAAATAGTATTACACATGGCTTCAGGTAAGTAAATCGCTCCATTAATAATACTGACAAGCTCACAGGTTTGTCGCAGCAGTAAAAATTTAGAACCAGGTACGTCGTCCATTTTTCATCGCTGACAATCTACAGGAAACCGCAGGAAGCGTCAGGTATGTAAATGGCTCCATTCTCAATCACTGACAAAATTCACAGGTCGTCGTCGAAGCAGTATTCATCTTGAAACCAGGCATGTCGTCCACTTTTCATCGCTAACAATCTACAGGAAGCGTCAGGTAAGTAACAGCAACTATATTCATGAATTCTGACAATTTTACAGGTCGCTACGACAAAATTCCATCGCTTTTGTATCAGGTACGTCGTCTACGACGCTGATTGCTGACAACTTCACAGGAAATATCATTACACATTGTTTCAGGTGAGTAAATGGTTCCATTTATATTACTGACAAACCCACAGGTCATCGTCGCAGCTGTAATAATTCGGAATCAGGTACGTCGTCCATTTTTCATCGCTGACAATCTACAGAAAGCCTCAGATGAGTAACCCCTTCACTCTAATCGTGAACTCTAACAATTAAACAGGTTGCTGCGACATCATTTCATCGTTTTTAGATCAGGTACGTCTTCAAATCAAGCTGACAATTATTCGCAGGCTCCAAAATCATCAGCGAAAGCTTCAAATGTAAGAAACTTCCTCCCAAATTGCCTCACTAACAATTTTAGGCCTTCACTGCCCTTCATACTGCGATAACTTTCAGGTACGTCTCCGAATAGCTTCCAGAAGTCATATTAACAGTCTCAGAATCACAGTCGTGAATCCAAAAAATGTTTGATACCAGTATCTTCGCAATCCAATAAATTACGGCAAAGAACAATATACCGCATTTGCTCAGGTACGAATCCAAAAACCATAGTACACTCAACTAACAAGCTTTAGAATCGAATTCACCGCTGCTTAAAATATCAGACATGATCTTATTCGATCTAATGACATTCATCAGTTGATAGTTCTTTGAACAGATCGCAATATTACCAGTCACGTTTCAAATCGAGTTCTAAAACAGTCATTAACGAGCTTTAGACAAAGTTTATTCGCGATGCCAACGATTCTCATCAAAGCTTAATGCAGAACAAACCTAATTACCCATTAAAATAAGTAAAACAATAATTGGAAACAGCCGATGCATCAACTAAAGAGCGATAGATAACCGATAAGTTTGAGAAGTATTTAGAATCTGAAGATCAAATTCAACCCATCCTGTTAAGAAAACGACTGCTAATACATACTTAGGACACATTCGTCACTTAAAAATTACATTCAAGTTCGAAAGCTTCAGATATTGTATTTAAACCGCTATCAAAAGATCTCCACAGAGACACCAGTCGCATCCTTCCAGAGGAACTTCTTATCTCAGGTATCTGACAAATATCATGGTCGAAATTATCGAAAGGACATTCAGAACATGCTTCATTTGAAAAACTTCATCCGAGACGTATCACTGACAATTAATGAGTAGGAAATTAGAACAAATTCCTTATAGGACTCGACTGGATACCATTGGCGCCTCAACTATACCCAGAATTACCTCCAGGAGGACACACTTTCCAACTTCACCAAGTCTCGGACTCTGTAAGGACATTCCTAATGATTTTCCCAATGACTTTTAAATTTGCCATTCTGACGTAAAAGCGAAGCTTTCAATAACGTAAAACCAATTATCTGAACATTGTGAAACTGACAAGTAAACGTGTAGAGATTAATTGAATTGTGGCTAAAAATAACAACGTGATTAGTAATTGTAGTAACGGCACAATTGTAAGCAAAGATTATGAAAGAAATGTAATTTTACAATGTATAAATAGAAAGGAACACAAAATTTATGCTTCTAATAATAAATCATAAATTTGTATGTGAATATGAAAATGAACAATTTAATACAAATTTAATTCATCCAATTATTCAAGCATATTATTTATGAAATTAGTTGTGCAGACATAATATATATGTAATGCATAGTTTTGTGCTGTTGTAACCATGGCAACTTCGGCCTTCGGTTAAATTGGTATCCATGGCAACCTATTTATTCGGTTAAATTTGTCTCCATGGCAACATATTTTATTCGGTTAATATGTTAACAAGGGTACCCCAGACATATTGTGATATTTTATAAAAATGCATTTTCGATTTATGCCGACATTATTTTAATCAACGCATAAATATAACCATGGATAACCCTGATTCTGTAATTTAGAATATTATTTGAGACCCAGGGGTATCCATGATTGGAATTTTAAGAAAATCATAATTTTCATGTAGGGATATCCCTGATATAAAGTCGTATTCAAATAATTCATAAATTGGGATAACGTTCATAAGTTCCAACCTTTTGCCTGGGTTTATCCAAGGGCTACCCTGTAATATTAATATTTATGACCCTACACATGTAGGGATTCGCCTAGCATGTCTATTTTTGAACTCCTAATCAGAGTAGGGATATCCCTATTTCGAAAATTTCTTATGCGGAGGAGCTATCATGGATATCCCTGATGATGTCTTTTTTTCTAGAATGAATACCGCGAGGGATATCCCAGTCTGTTAAATGATTTATGCAAAACAGTGTTAGGGATATCCTTGAAAGCATTTTTTAATATGCAGTAATACTTATTATATCACCCCCAACGCAGTTACAACCAATTCTCAGTTGTTAGCATGGATAAACCTGACAAAGTTTTTTTCAAGGTATTATGCTTGAGAGTATCACTGATCGGGCTATGAATTATGCATCATGTTAAATTGCTGGGTACCTGACGAGAATTTGTTTAATGTACAAACGCCAACATGGCTATCCCAGACAAGATAGTACTCTTTTATAACAAATATGACACCATTGTGTACCCTGAATCGAATTTTACTCTATGCATTGTTATAAGCATGGGTATGCCTCTAGGAACTTTCATATAGTATAAAATTATTTATCTCATTTAATTAACATCCGTATAAACCAACGACCACTAATACAGTTATCCCTCTAACTACTTAAATAATCGATCGCAGTGAATTAATTAATTTATCAGAGGCATGACTGTACCCTTCTACGCCCGAAAAAGTGATTCGCATTACAACTGCAATTCAGAAAGCAATCGCCCATCGTACATTTGAAACTCAAAGTAGTTTTAACATGGTTGCGGGAATGGTTTGTCGCGACGTGTTGTCGTTATCATGAGTGTCAAGTGTAGGAAACAACTCTAGGCATAATTTTATGTGAATTTGTCACTGCGGAAGGTCGACCAGCATAGTATAAGGCGAATAGGATGAAATATGCGCAACAAGGGAGTTTGAACGAAGTTCCGCCCCTTGCGTATAGGATGCAGGGCTTTTATTAGAAGAATAGTATCACAGGAATACATGGTTAAGGATCCACCAACGCGGCAGTTCGTCAATAACGATATTACACGACGCTGCATAATTAAGCGCGATGCATCAAGTTGAAGCTGAGTTCCGCCCCTTGCTAATAGTAATCAGGGCTTGCATCGTCGGATTCATTCACAGGGATACTATACTGTGGAGCCATTCACGTAGATCAACTTCTTATATAACATGTATTAGCGCTGAAAAGGCCCTGGGAAATCAAGGGTAGTTTACTTCCATGCTACAACACGCTTGAGGGTTATAGTGGCGATATGAACATGGTTCCTTCATTATTAATCCGTCATCGCAACAGAATGACTTACAAGGATGCATCTTTCTGCATCCATCTACGCGTCCTATAGATTCACACCTGTAGATTTTGGAATACTCATTGCGACGTCATTACGCCACACCTACTAAAATTGTCAGTTTGTGTATCGAGTGTTTTAAGAATGGTTTTTAATTCTCACCTTCGACACGTTACATGAACGCATGCCGTGATAATGATTTAAGTATTGGATAATCGGATACAAAGATATAAGATGAGATAATTAGTTGTCGTATTGCAAACATACTCAATTTTGCCCGCCGTTCGAAACACGTAGTTTGTGGTCATTGTACTGACGAGGCCACACTTTGAATGCTCAATACAACGCGACTCAATGACCCAATATATGGATATCTTTGAAAAAAAATCATATCTTTTCTATACAATTAGATGGCAAGGTCAAAGATGCGCGATGTTGCCAACGTGATCACAAAGTACAGTTTGTGGTTCATAGTCTTTAAATTGCGATGTATTGAATTGTTGTCACTTGGTGAGACATATTCCACACATATTACTGCTGAAACTGTAACATTTTTTATTTTTTAAAAAAATATGTTATTCGGCAAACGGTCACGCGACTTTCTTCATATCTTTTTTTTTTGAACTTTTTGATAATTCATATGTAATGATCGCGTATCGCTTATTTTTCGACGCTAGCAAGTCTCCACTCGCACAAACTATAAATATTTCCCGTCATCCAACATTTCTCCTCCATCCATCCTAGACTTTTCAAAGACAGTTTCATTACATATAGTTTCACCATAAATTTTCAACCAACGACAGGTAAGTTTGTACTCCGATTAAAATACTTATCTAACAGGTTTATTGATAGTACACCACACAACCTTTATATTGATCTAACCTGTATAGACGACCTCAAGATGACTGTCTTCTGTCTACGCATAAAACATATGCTCCGCTGGCTACGTGTATGAGACAAATTAAGACCTATCATTGACATGTAAAGAGAAGAAAGTCACGGCTACAAAGACAGCCCACCGACGCTGCAGAAAACGTTGCAATTAAAGAAAAGATATAATCTATCAAAAAAAAAATATAATACAACGAGTGTTCTATCATCCTACAAGCGGTAGCCGTGCACCCAACTGGAATCAATACCTCAGACGTGCAATACAAGAGACGTTATCGGACGCAAGTAAAATTACACATTAACGAAAAACGCTCTACGAAAATACAATAGTATCGTCAGGGCTATCTTCAAAAAGAAACAATCTTCACCCACGATCATCTACCATTCACCTAACGTGTGCCACCAAAGTCTTAAAGTAGTCTACGTAATTACACTCCTGGAGGCATACGATGCACAAGCCCAGGTACTATTGCTATATCGTCGTGA
Organism: Podosphaera fusca; assembly: GCA_030378345.1. Lineage (NCBI taxonomy): Eukaryota > Fungi > Ascomycota > Leotiomycetes > Helotiales > Erysiphaceae > Podosphaera > Podosphaera fusca. Next base: position 5,046,764 of record CM059594.1, read on the forward strand.
ACCTCACGACTCTTCACGATCTGAACATATCTGTGGAATCCCACTCCACCAGTGCAAGATCCTTATACTATATACGCATGTTGTGTACTTCAACCTATCTATCATCATTCTCCATCAATATCGAGGATCTTAATTTATAACCCTCTTTCATTATTTAATCCTACAGATTACCACTCTGTTTCATCTCGACAGACACTTTTGGTCTACATTTTACACAGAAGACCTTGACATATCCTTTCCAATGCCCGCTTACAATACCTGTTTGGAAAGGACATAGGCCTTTAACGACATGAAACATGATCTGTCGTCGCGCAGCCCACTTGACATCTCATATTCAGGAGAAAGACCAACCATTCCCTGTCCAATAAATCATTTTGAATATGGCAGAACATACTTATCTGCCGTTATACTGAAAAACATTCCAATTTACACATCAGGTTGGCCCAAACAACCTTACGCCTCTTTTCAAGGTACAGATAGAAGTTAGCAACTCCACGCTTCTCATCTGGCTTTGATAAAGGCAAAATCATCATTTCCAATTCATATGAATCAAGTAAACCGTGATCTGGAATAATTATCTTCGTTCTGCTTCACGTAAACTGATTAAAATTCATCGTTAATATGATGAATTGCTTCATGCCTTTATTCAAGAACAACTAACTGCGCTTGCGAAGAAAGTGATACATGTACTGAAGCCATGCTCTTCGATCGACATCTTTAAGTGATGAGATCAACTAACTCATTTCTCATCTTCACGTCCTCGAATCGGTCCTTAAGTTTAACCTTTGCCATTCTCCATCTTGAGTATAAACCAACTTTTGTTAAAGATTGACTCGGAATATTTACACGCCTTTCCCAAGTACCAGATAGAAGCCACACTCTCCACGCTACTCATCTGACTTAACAAAAGGCAAAATTTTCCCTTTTATGGCATGTGAACAATGCCGACCATCGCAGTTTAACATTTCGAATATTGACTCTCCACTTCCGTGAACAATACTAACAATCGTTACTGATTACAATCAACATGCCCCTTTTCATGAGAAGCAAAGTTATCGTATTATCTAAAATCTAGCTACCTGCCACCGCTTCATTTGACAAAGAACTGTAAACCTCAATAGACTAACTCCAACTAACTGTATCACAAGCCAACGAATGAGCCCCCCCACTTCCGAAGCAACGCGAGGAACCCTGCCCCGGAGCGAAGCGCAGGGCCGCAGGGCCAGGACCTAGTCTATAATGTATTGGAGCATTTGTGGATCCCATTTCAGTTTTGCGTTGGCCCTGATTGGCTGCAAGAAGGGGGGGCGGACGGTGGTTGGTCGGAAGGGCAAAAGGCGACGTCATTTCGTCTGACCGCCCGAAAACGGCAGAAATGGTTGGCTCGCAGAGCGTCGGTTGTCTGACTCAGCGCAGAGGGCTAAATGTGGATACCAAGTTAAATTTGCCCAGCGCTGATTCGGCGGTGGGGGAGCGGTGCGCGCGCTAGATTCAATGAAGCAGTTCCATTGGCCCACGGAGCGTCAATCCGGATGACTAAAGCCCATCAGACTAAATGTGGATACCAAGAGAGAATTCGCAAATGCTCATTCGTCGCCGCTAGCGTCCGGACCACGCTAAGAAAACTTTTCATCACCTCCCACAATCCGCTTCTTCTTTCTCTTTTACATCCATCATCGTCGTCGTCGAATTTTCCGCCACCACCATCAGGTACGTCGTCCTTTCCGCATCGCTGACAATTTCACAGGAATATCAAATTACACATGGCTTCAGGTGAGTAAACGGCTCCATTCTGACAAACCCACAGGTCGTCGTCGCATCAGTATTCATCCCGAAACCAGGTATGTCGTCCATTTTTCATCGCTGACAATCTACAGGCAGTTTCAGGTAAGTGACAGCGACCCCGTTTTTGAATTCTGACAATTATACAGGTCACTGCGTCTGAATTCCATCGCTTTTGAATCAGGTACGTCGTCTACAACGCTGATTGCTGACAATTTCACAGGAAACAGTATTACACATGGCTTCGGGTGAGTAAATGGCCCCATTTATATTACTGACAAAACCACAGGTCATCGTCGCAGCTGTAATAATTCGAAATCAGGTACGTCGTCCATTTTTCATCGCTGACAATCTACAGAAAGCCTCAGATGAGTGACCCCCACTCTAATCGTGAACTCTGACAATTAAACAGGTCGCCGCGACATCATTTCATCGTTACTAGATCGGGTACGTCTTCAAATCAAGTTGACAATTCTCCACAGGATCCGAAATCGAAATCATCAGCGAAAGCTTCAAATGTAAGAAACATCCTCACACAAATTGCTTCACTGACAGTTTTAGGTCGTTCCTGCCCTTCATACTGCGATAACTTTCAGGTACGTCTCCGAATAGCTTTCAGAAGTCATATTAACTGTCTCAGAACTATCACTCACGAAACCAATAAATGTTTGAAACCAGCATCTTCGCAATTCAATAAATTACGGCAACGAACAATATACCGCATTTGCTCAGGTACGAATCCAAAAACCATAGTATACTCAACTAACAAGCTTTAGAATCGAATTCACCGCTGCTTAAAATATCAGACATGATCTTATTCGATCTAATGACATTCATCAGTTGATAGTTCTTTGAACAGATCGCAATATTACCAGTCACGTTTCAAATCGAGTTCTAAAACAGTCACTAACGAGCTTTAGACAAAGTTTATTCGCGATGCCAACGATTCTCATCAAAGCTTAATGCAGAACAAACCCAATTACCCATTAAAATAAGTAAAACGATAATTGGAAACAGCCGACGCATCAACTAAAGAGCTATAGAAAACCGATAAGTTTGAGAAGTATATAGAATCTGAAGATCAAATTCAACCTATCCTGTTAAGAAAGCGACTGCTAATACATACTTAGGACACATTCGTCACTTAAAAATTACATTCAAGTTCGAAAGCTTCAGATATTGTATTTAAACCGCTATCAAAAGATCTCCACGGAGACACCAGTCGCATCCTTCCAGAGGAACTTCTTATCTCAGGTATCTGACAAATATCATGGTCGAAATTATCGAAAGGACATTTAAAACATGCTTCATTTGAAAAACTTCATCCGAGACGTATCACTGACAGTTTATGAGTAGGAAATTGGCACATATTCCTTAACGGACTCGACTGGATACCATTGGCGCCTCAACTATACCCAGAACTACCTCCTGGAGGACACACTTTCCAACTTCACCAAATTTCGGACTCTGTAAGGACATTCGTATTGATTTATCGCAATGACTTTTAAATTTGCTATACTGACGTAAAAGCGAAGCTTTCCACAACGTAAAACCAATTATCTGAAAATTGTCAAACTAACAAGTAAAGGTGTAGAGAGTAATTGCATTGTGGCGAAAAATAATTTTGTGATTTGTAATTGTAGTAACGGCACAATTGTAAGCAAAGATTATGAAAGTAACTAATTTTACAATGTATAAATAGAAAGGAACACAAAATTTATGCTACGAATAATAAATCACAAATTTGTATGTGAATATGAAAATGAACAATTTAATACAAATTTAATTCATCCAATTATTCAAGCATATTATTTATGAAATTAGTTGTGCAGACATAATATATATGTAATGCATAGTTTTGTGCTGTTGTAACCATGGCAACTTCGGCCTTCGGTTAAATTGGTATCCATGGCAACCTATTTATTCGGTTAAATTTGTCTCCATGGCAACATATTTTATTCGGTTAATATGTTAACAAGGGTACCCCAGACATATTGTGATATTTTATAAAAATGCATTTTCGATTTATGCCGACATTATTTTAATCAACGCATAAACATAACCATGGATACCCTTGATTCTGAAATTTTTTCTAACATTTGAGACCCAGGGGTATCCATGATTGAAATTTAAGAATATCATATTTGCATGTATGGATATCCCTGATCTAGAGTTGTATCCAAATAATTCATAAATTGGGATAACGTTCAAAAGTTTGAACTTTTTGCCTGGGTTTATCCATGGGCTACCCTGAAATATTAATATTTATAACCCTACATGTGTAGGGATACGCCTAGCATGGCCATTTTTGAACTCCGAATCAGTGTAGGGGTATCCCTATTTCGATTCATTCTTATGCAGAAGAGCCATCATGGTATCCCTGACAATAATATTTTTCAAAAAATTGATAACCCAAGGGATATCCCAGTCTGTTAGGTGATTTATTCAAAACAATGTTAGGGATATCCTTGAAAATTCAACTTTATATGTTGAAATGCTAATTATATCACCCCTGACGTAAGTACTACCCATTCTCAGTTGTTTGCATGGATATACCTGATAAATTATTTTACAAGGTATTATGCTTGAGGGTATCCCTGATGGGATAATGAATTATGCATCCTGTTACATTGATGGATCCCTGACAACCAATTGCCCCATGTATTCATGTAAGCATGGCTATCCCAGATATATTATTGAGCTTTTATAACAAATATGACAGCATTTCGTACCTGAATCGAATTTTACTTTATGCATTTTCACAAGTATGGGTATGCAATTAGGAACTTTTAAATAGTATAGAATTATTTAACTCATTCAATTATCATCTGCATAGACAATCGACCACTGAAACAGTCATCCCTCTAATTACTTGAATGATCGGTCGTAGTGAATTAATTAATTATCAGAGGCATGACTATACCCTTCTACACCCGAAAAAGTAATTCGCATAACTGCCGCAACTCAGAATGTAATCCCCCATCGTATATTTGAAATTCACAGTTGTTTCAACATGGTTATGGGAATTGTTTGTCGCGACGTGCTGTCGTTATCACGAGTGTCAAGTGTAGGAAACAACTCTAGGGATAATTTTATGTGAATTTGTCAATGCGGAAGTCGACCAGCAGACTATTAGGCGAAGGGGATGTAATAAGCGCAACAAGGATATTTGAGCGAAGTTCCGCCCCTTGCGTATAGTAAGCAGGGCTTTTATTAGCAGAATACTATCACAGGAATACATGGACAAGGATCTACCAACGCGGCAGTTCGTTAGTAACGATATCATACGATGCTGCATAATTAAGCGCGATGCATCATGTTCAATCCGAGTTCCGCCCCTTGCTAATAGTAATCAGGGCTTGCATGGTCGGATTCATTCACAGGGATACTATACTGTGGAGCCATTCACGTAGATCAACTTCTTATATAACATGCATTAGCGCTGAAAAGGCCCTGGGAATTCAAGGGTAGTTTACTTCCATGCTACAACAAGCTTGAGGGTTATAGTGGCGATATGAACATGGTTCCTTAATTATTAATCCGTCATCGCAACAGAGTGACTTACAAGGATGCATCTTTCTGGATCCATCTACGCGTCCTATAGATTCACACCTGTAGATTTTGGAATACTCATTGCGACGTCATTACGCCACACCTACTAAAATTGGCAGTTTGTGGATCGAGTCTTTAAAAGTGGTTTATTAATTCTCACCTTCGACACGCAACATAGACGCGTGCCGTGATAATGATTTAATGTACAGGATATGTATAGAATAATCGGATACAAAGATATATAAGATGCGATAATTAGTTGTAGTATTGCAAACATACTCAATTTTGCCCGCCGTTCGAAACACGTAGTTTGTGGTCATTGTACTGACGAGGCCACACTTTGAATGCTCAATACAACGCGAGTCAATGACCCAATATATGGATATCTTTGAAAAAAAAAACAAATCTTTTCTATATAATTAGATGGTAAGGTCAAAGTTGCGCTATTCTGCCAGCGCAATCATAGGGATCAGTTTGTGGTTCATAGTCTTTAAATTGCGATGTATTGAATTGTTGGCACTTAGTGAGACATCTTCCACACATATTACTGCTGAAACTGTAACATTTTTTATTTTTTAAAAAAAATATGTTATTCAGCAAACGGTCACGCGACTTTCTTCATATGTTTTTTTTTTTTTGAACTTTTTGATAATTCTTATGTAATGATCGCGTATCGCTTATTTTTCGACGCTAGCAAGTCTCCACTCGCACAAGCTATAAATATTTCCCATCACCCATCCATCGTCCCATGTTCATCCGAAACTTTTCACAAACAATTTCATTTCAAACAGTTTCACCATAAATTTTCAACCAACGACAGGTAAGTTTGTACTCCGATTAAAATACTTATCTAACAAGTTTATTGATAGTACACCACACACCCTTTATATTGATCTAACCTGTATCGACGACCTCAAGACGACAGTCTCCTGCCTACGCATAAAACATATGCTCCGCTGGCTACGTGTATGAGACAAATTAAGATCTATCATTGACATGTAAAGAGAAGAAAGTCAAGGCTACAAAGACAGCCCACAATTGCTGCAAAAAAAACTGGCTTCTACAGAAAAGAGCTAATCTATCAAAAAAAATGTAACACAACGAGATTCTATCATCCTACAAGCGGTAGCTGTGTACGCAACTGGAATCAATACCTCAGACGTGCAATACAAGAGACGCTATCGGACTCAAGTAAAATTATATTTGAATGAGAAATGTACTTCGAAACAGAATAGTACCGTCAGGGTTATCTTCAAAAAGAAACAATCTTCACGATCTTCTACCATTAACTTTACGTGTGCCACAAATGTCCTAAAGAAGGCTGCGTCACTACACTCCTACTGGAGCATACGATGCACAAGCCCATCCACTATTCCTATATCGTCGTGAACTTCACAGACTTTTCATGATCTGAACATGTCTTGAATCCCACTCCACCAGTCCAAGGTCCTTATACCACATAGCATTTTGTATACTCAACTCTACCGGTTTAATCCTCCATCAACATCGGGAATCTTAATTTATGCCCTTCTCACATCAATCAATCCCACAGATTACCGTTCTGTTTCATCTCGACAGACATTATAGGTCTACATTTTCCACAGAAGACCTTTACACGTCCTTTCCAACGACCGCTTATAATACCTGTTTGAAAAGGACATAGGTCTTCAATATCATGCAACGTGACCTGTTGCGCAATCCACTTGACATCTCATTCAGTAGAAAGACTAACCGTTCACTGTCCTATAAATCATCTGACATCTGGCAGAACATACTTTTCTGCCGTTAGATTGCAAAACATTCCAACTTCCACATGAGGTTGGCCCAAACAATTATACGCCTCTTTCAGGGTATAGATAGAAGTTAGCAACTCTACGCTTCTCATTTGGCTCTGACAAAGGCAAAATCATCATTTCCAATTCATATGAATCAATTAAACCGTAATCTGGAATGATTGTCTTCGTTCTGCTTCACGTAAACTGATTAAAATTCATCAATAACATGATGAATTGCTTAATGCCTTTATTTGAGAATAACTAACTGCTCTCACGAAGATAGTGAAACATGTAGAAGCCATGCTCTTCAATCGACATCTATAAGTGATGAGATCAACTGACTCGGTTCTCATCTACACGTTCTCGAATGGGTTCATGAGGTTAACCTTTGCCATTCTCCATCTTGAATATAAACTAACTCTTGCTCAGGTGTGACTCAAAATATTTAGACGCCTTCGCAAGTACCAGATTGAAGGCACATACTCCACGCTTCTCATCTGGCTCTGATGAAGGCAAAATCATCATTTCCAATTCATGTGAATCAAGTAAACCGTAATTTGGAATGATATCATCGTTCTGCTTCACGTAAACTGATTAAAATTCATCCTTAGCAGGATGAATTGCTTCATGCCATTGATTGAGAATAACAAACTGCTCTCACAAAGAAAGTGAAACATGTACTGAAGCCATGCTCTTCGATCGACATCTATAAGTTATAGATCAACTAACTCACTTCTCATCTACACGTTCTCGAATAGGTTCATGAGGTTAACCTTTGCCATTTTCCATCTTGAATATAAACTAACTCTTGCTCGGGTGTGACTCAAAATATTTACACGTCTTCGCAAGTACCAGATTGAAGGCACATACTCCACACTTCTAATCTGGCTGTACAAAAGGCAAAATCTTCCCTTTCACTGCATGTTGACAAAGCCGACTAACGCAGCTTAACATATCGACCATTCTCCTTCCTCTTTATGTGAACCATACAAATAACCGTAACTCATTACACTCATCATGTCCCTATAAGTGTGAAGCAAGGTTTTCGTAATATCTAAAACCTAACTGCCTGCCTCCGCTTCATGGGACAGAGACCTGTAATGCTCCCCAGACTAACTCCAACTAACTACATCCAACTCAATACAAAAGCCACCCCTTCCGAAGCAACGCGAGGAACCCTGCCCCGGAGCGAAGCGCAGGGCCGCAGGGCCAGGACCTAGTCTATAATATATTGGACGATTTGTGGATACCAATTTTTAGTTTTGCGAAACGGTGATTGGCTGGGCGAGGGGGAGGAGGCCGGTGGTTGGTCGGGCAAGCGAGGCGCGACGTCATTTCGGCTGACCGCCCGAAAACGGCAGAAATGGTTGGCTCGCAGAGCGTTGGATGGCTGACTCAGCCCAGAGGGCTAAATGTGGATACCGCGAGAAAATGCGCGCGCTAGATAGAATGAAGCGGTTCCATTGGCTCACAGAGCATCGTTCCGGCTGACTAATGCCCATCAGACTAAATGTGGATACCAAGTGAGAATCCGTGAATGCTCATTCGTCGCCGCTAGCGTCTGGACCACGCTAAGAAAACTTTTCATCACCTCCCACAATCCGCTTCTTCTTTCTCTTTTACATCCATCATCGTCGTCGTCGAATTTCCGCCACCACCATCAGGTACGTCGTCCTATCCGCATCGCTGACAATTTCACAGGAATGTAGAATTACACATGGCTTCAGGTGAGTAAACGGCTCCATTCTGACAAACCCACAGGTCGTCGTCGCATCAGTATTCATCCCGAAATCAGGTATGTCGTCCACTTTTCATCGCTGACAATCTACAGGAAACCGCAGGAAGCGTCAGGTATGTAAATGGCTCAATTCTCAATCACTGACAAATTCACAGGTCGTCGTCGAAGCAGTATTCATCTTGAAACCAGGTATGTCGTCCACTTTTCATCGCTGACAATCTACAGGAAGCGTCAGGTAAGTAAGTAACAGCAACTATATTCATGAATTCTGACAATTTTACAGGTCGCTGCGACAAAATTCCATCGCTTTTGTATCAGGTACGTCGTCTACAACGCTGATTGCTGACAATTTCACAGGAAACAGTATTACACATGGCTTCAGGTGAGTAAATGGCCCCATTTATATTACTGACAAACCACAGGTCATCGTCGCAGCTGTAATATTTCGAAATCAGGTACGTCGTCCTTCGTTCATCGCTGATAATCTACAGGAAGTCCCGGATGAGTGACAGTCACTCCATTCTTGAACTCTGACAACAAAATAGGTCGCTGCGACAGAAATTACATCATTTTTGAATCAGGTACGTCTTCATATCAAGCCGACAATTCTCCACAGGATCCGAAATCGAAATCACCAGCGAAAGCTTCAAATGTAAGAAACATCCTCACATTAATCACCTCACTGACAATTTTAGGCCTTCATTGCCCTTCATACTGCGACAACCCACAGGTACGTCTCCGAATAGCTTCTAGAAGTCATATTAACCGTTTCAGAATTATCAGTCGCGAATCCGTTCAAATTTGACACCTGCATCTTCGCAATTTAATCAATTACGCCAACAATCAATATACCACATTTGCTCAGGTACGAATCCAAAAATCATAGTACACTCAACTAACAAGCTTTAGAATCGAATTCACCGCTGCTTAAAATATCAGACATGATCTTATTCGATCTAATGACATTCATCAGCTGATAGTTCTTTGAACAGATCGCAATATTACCAGTCACGTTTCAAATCGAGTTCTAAAACAGTCATTAACGAGCTTTAGACAAAGTTTATTCGAGATGCCAACGATTCTCATCAAAGCTTAAAGCAGAACAAACCCAATTACCCATTAAAATTAGTAAAACGATAATTGGAAACAGCCGATGCATCAACTAAAGAGCGATAGAAAACCGATAAGTTTGAGAAGTATAGAGAATCTGAAGATCAAATTCAACCCATCCTATTAAAAAACGACTGCTAATTCATACTTAGGACACATTCGTCACTTAAAAATTACATTCAAGTTCTAAAGCTTCAGATGTTGTATTTAAACCGCTATCAAGAGATCTCCACAGAGACACCAGTCGCATCCTTCCAGAGGAACTTCTTATCCCAGGTATCTGACAAATATCATGGTCGAAATTATCGAAAGGACATTTAGAACATGCTTCATATGAAAAACTTCATACGAGACGTATCACTGACAATTAATGAGTAGGAAATTAGAACAAATTCCTTATAGGACTCGACTGCATACCATTGGCGCCTGAACTATACCCAGAACTACCTCCAGGAGGACACACTTTCCAACTTCACCAAGTCTCGGACTCTGTAAGGACATTCCTAATTATTTTTCCCAATGACTTTTAAATTTGCCATTCTGACGTAAAAGCGAAGCTTTCAATAACGTAAAACCAATTATCTGAACATTGTGAAACTAACAAGTAAAAGTGTAGAGATTAATTAAATTGTGGCTAAAAATAACAACGTGATTAGTAATTGTAGTAACGGCACAATTGTAAGCAAAGATGATGAAAGTAATGTAATTTTACAATGTATAAATAGAAAGGAACATAAAATTTATGCTTCTAATAATAAATCACAATTTATTTATGTTAATATGAAATTGAACAATTTAATACAAATTTAATTTACACAATTATTCAAGCATAATATTTATGAAATTGATTGTGCAGACATAATATATATGTAATGCATAGTTTTGTGCTGTTGTAACCATGGCAACTTCAGCCTTCGGTTAAATTGGTATCCATGGCAACCTATTTATTCGGTTAAATTTGTCTCCATGGCAACATATTTTATTCGGTTAATATAATAACATGGGTACCCCAGACATATAATGATATTTTATATAAATTCATTTTCGAATTATGCCAACATTATTTTAATCAACTCATAAACATAACCATGGATACCCTTGATTCTGTGATTTTTTCTAAAATTTGAGACCCAGGGGTATCCATGATTGAAATTTAGGAATATCATAATTGCATGTAGGGATATCCCTGATCTAAAGTTATATTCAAATAATTCATAAATTGGGATAACGTTCATAAGTTCATACTTTTTACCTGGGTTTATCCATGGGCTACCCTGATATCTTAATATTTATAACCCTACATGTGTAGGGATACGCCTAGCATGGCCATTTTTGAACTTCGAATCAGTGTAGGGGTATCCCTATTTCGATTCATTCTTATGCAGACGAGCCTTCATGGATATCCCTGACAATGATATTTTTCAAAAGATTGATAACCCAAGGGATATCCCAGTCTGTTAGGTGATTTATTCAAAACAATGTTAGGGATATCCTTGAAAATTCAACTTTATATGTTGAAATGCTAATTATATCACCCCTGACGTAAGTACAACCCATTCTCAGTTGTTTGCATGGATATACCTGATAAATTATTTTTCAAGGTATTATGCTTGAGGGTATCCCTGATGGGATTATGAATTATGCATCCTGATACATTCATGGATCCCTGACAACCAATTGCCCCATGTATACACGCCAGCATGGCTATCCCAGATATATTATTAAGCTTTTAAAACATATATGACAGCATTTCGTACCCTGAATCAAAATTTCTTCATGCATTGCTACAAGCTTTGGTATGCCACTAGGAAATTTATAATTGTATAAATTCATCTACTTCTAATCCTTTTCCGAATCGGAGACCAATCACTAATACTCCGTAAAACCCGAAAATCTAATACGCGTTACTGCTGTGTCTTGGATAACAAACACACATTGTCCATTACTCATTCACCGTTGCTCATTTCATGATCCGGGTAAAGTTTTATCGCGATGTGTTGTCGTTATCATGGGTGTCAATTACAGGATTCATCTGTTGGGATATTCAGTTGCGAATTCCTCATTCCGGTAAAACGACATACAGGTAGTAGGATCAATTAATCGCGACATATGGAGTCAGAAGTAAGTTCCACCCCATGCGAAGACTAAGCAGGGTTATTAATACTAAAATACATTTACAGCGATATAAGTCTTAAATCTTAAACAACGCGGTAGATCGACTACTAGGATATTGCTCGACGCAGCATTATTACAGCCATATATCTAACACGAGCTAAGTTCCGCCCCATGCTAATATTAAACAGCACGTGCATGAGCGGAATACATTCACAGGGATACTATGCTGTGTAGCCATTAACATAAATGATCCACTTATATGGAATACATTATCCCTGAAGAGGTCCTGGGAAATCGAGAGTAATTTAACCCCATGCCAAAATGAGCTGTAAGGGTGTATAAGCGATATATGAACATGGCCTCTTTTTTGCGAATCCGTCTATGTAACAGATGGACTTACAAGGATGCACTATTTCGAATCCGTCTAAGCGACTTATAGAATCACACCGGTATATTTTGGAAAACCCATTGCGACGTCATTTCGCCACACCTACTAAATTTGGCAGTTTGTGGATCAAGTCTTTTAAAAGTGGTTTGTTAATTTTCACCTTCGACACGCAACATGAACGCATGCCGTGATAATGATTTAAGTATTGGATAATCGGATACAAAGATATAAGATGCGATAATTAGTTGTCGTATTGCAAACATTCTCAATTTTGCCCGCCGTTCGAAACACGTAGTTTGTGGTCATTGTACTGACGAGGCCACACTTTGAATGCTCAATACAACGCGAGTCAATGACCCAATATATGGATATCTTTGAAAAACAAAACAAATCTTTTCTATACAATTAGATGGCAAGGTCAAAGTTGCGCTATTCTGCTAGCGCAATCATAAGGATCAGTTCGTGGTTCATAGTCTTTAAATTGCGATGTTTTGAATTGTTGTCACTTAGTGAGACATCTTCCACACATAATATTGCTGAAACTGTAACATTTTTTATTTTTTAAAAATAATATGTTATTCAGCAAACGGTCACGCGACTTTCTTCATATGTTTTTTTTTTTTGAACTTTTTGATAATTCTTATGTAATGATCGCGTATCGCTTATTTTTCGACGCTAGCAAATCTCCACTCGCACAAACTATAAATATTTCCCATCATCCTAACTTTTTCCTTTCTCCATCCCAAACTTTTCTCAAACAATAATTCAAATAGTTTTGCCATAAATTTCAATCAACGACAGGTAAGTTTGCACTCCGATTAAAATACTTATCTAACAAGTTTATTAATAGTAAACCACATTACCTTTATACTGATCTAACCTGTATCGACGACCTCAAGACGCCAGTTTTCTGTCTACGCATAAAACATATGCTCCGCTGGCTACGTGTATGAGACAAATTAAGATCTATCATTGACATGTAAAGAGAAGAAAGTCATGGTTACAAAGACAGCCCACCGACGCTGCAGAAAACGTTGCAATTAAAGAAAAGATATAATCTATTAAAAAGTATAACACAACGAGTGTTCTATCATCCTACAAGCCGCAGCCGTGCACCCAACTGGAATCAATACCTCAGACATCCAATACAAGGGACGTTATCGGACGCAAGTAAACTTATACATTAACGAAAAATGTTCGACGAAAATACAATAGTATCGTCAGGGTTATCTTACAAAAGAAACAATCTTCATCCACGATCATCTACCATTCACTTAACGTGTGCCACCAATGTCTTAAAGCAGGCTATGTAAATACACTCCTGGAGGCATTCGATGCACAAGCCCAGCTACTATTGCTATATCGTCGTGAACCTCACAGACTCTTCATCACTGAACATATCTGTGGAATCCCACTCCACCAGTGCAAGATCCTTATACTACATACGCATGTTGTGTTCTCCACCCTATCTATCATAATTCTCCATCAATATCGAGGACCTTAATTTATGACCCTCTTTCATTATTTAATCCTACAGATTACCACTCTGTTTCATCTCGACAGACACTATTGGTCTACGTTTTACACAGAAGACCTTGACATGTCCTGTCCAATGCCCGCTTACAATACCTGTTTGGAAAGGACATAGGCCTTTAACGACATGAAACATGATCTGTCGTCGCGCAGCCCACTCGACATCTCATATTCAGGAGAAAGACCAACCATTCCCTGTCCAATAAATCATCTGGAATCTGGCAGAACATACTTATCTGCCGTTATACTGAAAAACATTCCAATTTACAAATGAGGTTGGCCCAAACAACCTTACGCCTCTTTTCAAGGTACAGATAGAAGATAGCAACTCCACGCTTCTCATCTGGCTTTGATACAGGCAAAATCATCATTTCCAATTCATATGAATCAAGTAAACCGTAATCTGGAATAATTATCTTCGTTCTGCATCACGTAAACTGATTATAATTCATCCTTAACATGATGAATTGTTTCATGCATTTATTTGAGAATAACTAACTGCTCTCACAAAGAAAGTGAAACATGTACTTTAGCCATACTCTTCGATCGACTTCTTTAAGTGATGAGATCAACTAACTCATACCTCATCTTCACGTCCTCGAATCGGTCCTTAAGTTTAACCTTTGCCATTCTCCATCTTGAGTATAAACCAACTTTTGTTAAAGTTTGACTCGGAATATTTACACGCCTTTCCCAAGTACCAGATAGAAGCCACACTCTCCACGCTACTCATCTGACTTAACAAAAGGCAAAATTTTCCCTTTCATGCCATGTGAACAATGCCGACCATCGCAGTTTAACACATCTAATATCGACTCCCACTTCCGTGGACAATACTAACATCTGCACTTAAAAACAATTCACATATACCTTTACATGTGGTTACCGTATTACCTAACACCAAACTACCTGCCTCCGCTACATGTGACAAAGACCTGTGATGCTCCTCAGACTAACTCCAACTAACTACATCCAACTCAATAAAAAAGCCACCCCTTCCGAAGCGACGCGAGGAACCCTGCCCCGGAGCGAAGCGTAGGGCCGCAGGGCCAGGACCTAGTCTATATAATATTACAGCATTTGTGGATCCGATTTTTAAAAAGGTTGCAAAGATGATTGGTCAGAGGGCGGCGGAGTGAGCGGTGGTTGGTCGGGAGGGCCAAGGGTGATGTCATTTCGTCTGACCGCCCAAAATCGGCAGTCATGATTGGCTCGCAGAGTGTCGGATGTCTGACTCAGCCCAGAGGGCTAAATGTGGATCCGAAGATAAAATGGTGCCGCGCTGATTGGGCGGTGGGGGAGAGGTCCGCGCGCTAGATAGAATGAAGCGGTTCCATTGGCCCACCGAGCGTCGTTCCGGCTGACTAAAGCCCGTCAGACTAAATGTGGATACCGTGTGAGAATTCGCAGATGCTCATTCGTCGCCGCTAGCGTCTGCACCACGCTAAGAAAATTTTTCATCACCTCCCACAATCCATTTCTCCTTTCTCTTTCACATCCATCATCGTCGTCGTCGGTAATTCCGCCTCCATCATCAGGTACGTTGTCCCATCCACATTGCTGACAATTTAACAGAAATAGAAAATTACACATGGCTTCGGGTAAGTAAATGGCTCCATTATGAAATACTGACAAACCCACAGGGCGTCGTCGCAGCAGTATTCATCCCGAAACCAGGTACATTGTCCACTTTTCATTGCTAACAATATATAGAAAGCTGTAGGTAAGTGACAACGACCCCATTCTTGAGTTCTGACAATTAAACAGGTCGATGCGTCTGAATTCCATCGCTTTTGAATCAGGTACGTCGTCTACAACACTCATTGCTGACAATTCCACAGGAACTATCATTACACATGGCTCAGGTTAGTAAATGGTTCCATTTATATTACTGACAAACCCTCAGGTAATTGTCGCAGCAGTAATAAACCGAAATCAGGTACGTCGTCCATTGTTCATCGCTGATAATCTACAGGAAGCCCCGGATTAGTGACAGTCACTTCATTTTTGAAACAGGTACGTCTTCATATCAAGCTGACAATCCTCCACAGGATCCGAAATCGAAATCACCAGCGAAAGCTTCAAATGTAAGAAACATCCTCACATTAATTACCTCACTGACAATTTTAGGCCTTCATAGCCCTTCATACTGCGATAACCCACAGGTACGTCTCCGAATAGCTTCTAGAAGTCATATTAACCGTTTCAGAATTACCAGTCGCGAATCCGTTCAAATTTGACACCTGCATCTTCGCAATTTAATCAATTACGCCAACAATCAATATACCACATTTGCTCAGGTACGAATCCAAAAATCATATTATTCTCTACTAACAAGCTTTAGGATCACATTCACCGCTGCTTAAAATATCAGACATCATCTTATTCGATCCAATGACACTCATCAGTTGTTAGTTCTTTGAACAGATCGCAATATTACCAGGTACATCTCAATTCGAGTTCTAAAACAGCCATGAACGAGCTTTTGATGAAGTTTATTAGCGATGCCGACGATTCTCATCAGAACTTAAAGACGAAACAAACACAATCACCCGTGAAAATAAGTAATATGATAACTAGCAACAGCCGATACATCAACTAAAGAAAAACAGAAAACCGATAAAATTGAGAAGTATAGAGAATCAGAAGATTAAATTTAAACCATCATGTTTTGAAAACGATTGCTAACACATACCTAGGTCACATTTAACTTCGAACGCTTCAGATAACGTTTTAAACCGTTACATAAAGATCTCCTCAGAGACACCAGTCGCATCCTTCCGGAGGAACTTCTTATCTCAGGTATCTGACAAAAATACCATGGTTGAAGTTATCGAAAATACATTAACATACTTTATTTGAAAATATTAGTTCGAGATGTATCACTAACAGCTTACGAGTAGGAAATTGGCACATTCCTTAACGGACTCGACTGGACACCATTGGCGCCTCAACTATACCCAGAACAACCTCCAGGAGGACATACTTTCCAACTTCACCAAGTTTCGGACTCTGTAAGGACATTCGTACTGATTTCTCGCAGTGAATTTTAAATTTGCCATACTGACGTAAAAGCGAAGCTTTCCATAACGTAAAACCAATTATCTGAAAATTGTCAAACTAAAAAGTGAAGGTGTAGAGAGTAATTGCATTGTGGCTAAAGATGACATCGTAAATTGTAATCGTAGAATCGGCACAATTGGAAGCTGAAATTATAAATGTTATGTAAATTTACGTGTATAAATACAAATAAACACAAAATCATTGCTATTTATAATTTAATCAGAAATAAATTATGCAAATATTGAAATGAACAAATTAATTCACATTTTGTACACACAATTATTCTAGCATAATATTTATGAAATTGATTGTTCAAACATAATTTATATGAAATGCATAGTTTTGTGCTGTTGTAATCATGGCAACATTCGTCTTCGGTTAAATTGGTATCCATGGCAACAGCTTTATTCGGTTAAATTGATCTCCATGGCAACATATTTTATTCGGTTAATATGTTAACAAGGGTAACCCAGACATATTATTATATTTTATATAAATTCATTTTCGACTTATGGCGACATTATTTTAATCAACGCATATATATAACCATGGATACCCCTGGCTCTGTAATCTCTTATGTCAATTAAGTCTCAGGGGTATCCATGATTGAAATTTAAGAATATCATATCTTTCATGTAGGGATATCCCTGATAGAAATTTGCATTCAAATAATTCATAATTAGAGATTACGTTCGTTAGCTCGGACTATTTGCCTGGGTTTATCCATGAGCTACCCTGTAATATTCATATTTATGACCCTACACGTGTAGGGATACGCCTAGCATGGCAATTTTTGAACTTTGAATCAGATTAGGGGTATCCCTATTTACAAGCATTTTTATGCAGAGGAGCCATCATGGATATCCCTGACAATGAATTATTTCAAAAATTGATACCCCAAGGAATATCCCAGTCTGTTAAAAGATTTATGCAAAACAGTGTTAGGGATATCCTTGAAAGCATTTTTT